>SJJU01018912.1:0-10000 GCA_012932125.1 Conopomorpha cramerella
ATCAAAAATTAAAAATATTTTCCTTCAGAAATTGAAAATTTAACATCAATAATAAAAATCAGAATTTAAAAATTGTAAATTAATAACTAAAAATTTAAAAAATCAAAGTATATAAATTAAAATAAACTAAAAATTATAAATCAAAGATAAAAATCAAAATTAAAGATTGAAAATTGAAAGTTGAAAATTATAGGTCAAAGATTATATAATATATTTATGTTGAAACGGGCTATGACGCGTTGGCCTTGTTGGCCCTACGTACGACCTCCAAGGCAAACTCAAGGAAGAGAGGCCTCCTGAGCTCGTCCTTCATGATGTCTTGAAGGGCTCCCGGATCGATTTCCGACCGCATGCTTATCTCGGTGTCCAACCTTGCCCGACCGAAGCGTGGGCAGTCCGTTATCAGGTGCAGAACAGTCTCCGGGGTTGTACCGTCGCAGGGGCATGCCTCGGCATCCTTCAAGTGAAATCTCTTTAAGTATGCCGAGAAGCCCCCGTGACCGCTTACAAGTTGCGCCGTGTGATTATTCATTTTAATCTTTCGGAGCACCCTGTAAGCGGTATCGACGTCCCCGAAGAACAATTTGGTGTTCTGCCCTGTTTCGCTCTGCTCGTATCGATCCTGCCACACGCGGACTGTTTCCCGGCGGATGGTTCTCCTAGCTAGGGAGAGAGGGATGCTGGCGTATCGGGGGGTATCCTTTTTAGTTAGTGCCGCTTTTTTGGCCAGTTCATCCGCTCTCTCGTTGCCGGGGAACCCCACGTGTGCCTTGATCCATACGAACATTACTTTAACTCCGGACTGCTCCGCTCGGTCTAGGTCCTCCCTTACACGGACGGTCAGGGGATGGGTGGGGTTTGTTTGCCTGATTGATTCGAGGGACGATCGGGAGTCGCTGAGGATAATCGATGTTTCGGGGTTTTTCACCTCGAGTATCATCCTCAGCGCCTCGATGATCGCCCACATCTCGGCCTGGTAAACGGAATTATAGTTCTCCAGTCTGAAGAGTCGATCCCTGACGGGCGACTCCCCAAACCAGAGACTGACCGCACCCCCCACCCTTCCTTCAATTTTGCTGCCGTCCGTGTAGTATCTCCAGCAGTGGGAAGGGAGGGCCTGCAATTCCTCTAGGGTGGACACCGATATGAAGTCCCAAGCATGACGGTTGGCAGGGTGAGGCAGTGCAGATGGGTGCACCCGCCTCTCGATCTGTCGATCCGGGAAACCCTCCAGCGGACGGCCTCTCCTCGTCTCGTACAGCGAACGGACCTCCTTCGCTCTCAGGTCCAAAGGCAGGATACCGGCCAGGGTGCAGGCTGAAATCAGGGAAGTGGTACGGTGGGCCTTTGAAAGTCTTATGGCAAAGGCCCGCGTCACCCTGTCGAGCTTTGCCTTTATGTATTGTTTTTCGACCACTGGGGCCCACACCGCCGCCGCGTAAAGGATGGTAGGTTCTACCACGGCGACGTAAAGACTCCTAAGGATCTCCGCGTTCAGACCCCACTGCGCACGGGCCGCTCTGGAGATCGCCTGGTGATAGCGAATGGCCTTCGCGCAGGCTTTCTCCAGATGGGGCCTGAAGGTGAGTCCTCGGTCTATGGTGAGCCCCAGGATCGTCAGCTCCTCTCCCAGTTCCAGCTCTACACCCTGGAAGCGAACCCTAGGAGGGCGGAACTTCAGCCTTCTGGTGGCCAGGATAGCTTGCGTCTTGTGAGCCGCGAACTTCATTTTTGCTTCCTGACCCCATTGTGCCACCAGCTCCAATGCCTCTTCGGCATGCTTCTCTAGTTCCTCTGTAGTTTTTGCGTACGAGACGATGAGTAGGTCGTCCGCAAAGGCCTGAATGTGGGCTCGGACGCTCTCCGCCTCTTGCAATAGAGGGTCCATTTGCATGTTCCACAACAGTGGACCACACACCGAGCCCTGGATGCATCCCTTCTCGGAGGGTCTACTCGATTTGGCTCCAGCGTAGGTCACGTCGACTTCCCTGTTCGACAGGTAGTCGCAGAGGACCAACGCTGTAGCTGAGTCATGGACCCTATCGAGTATGAGGGATTTCATCCAGGGCCACCACGCACTATCGAACGCCCCCTCGATGTCGAGGGAGATGATCAAGACCATCTCCCGCTGGGCCACTCTACTTTTTATTAATTCCACTGCATCGTAGAGCGCATCATCGGTCCCCCTCTGAGGCATGAAACCATATTGCCGGGGGCTGAGGTATTCCTCCCTAAGTAGGCTCCAGCTGAGTCGACGAGCCAGCAGCTTTTCCAGCGTTTTTCCTAGGATTGCTAGTAGTCCGATTGGCCGGTAGGACTTGGGTGCTGTGTAATCTTTTTTGCCTGGTTTTTTGAGAGTTAGCACGCAAGCCCTCTTCCAGCACTTCGGGAAGACTCCCAGCCTCTGGCATTCGTTCACTAACTTAAGGAACAGACTCGGTCTGGCCTCGATCGCATGCTTGCATATATCCGCGGTGAGACCATCCTCACCCGGCGCCTTCCTCGGGTGCTGATCCTCCAGGACTGATTTAAGTTCGGGCAGGGTAAAGGGGACGTAGTCAGCCGAATAATCCCTTCGGGCAGTAGCCTCTCGTTTTTCGGTATCCTGCCTGAGTGCTCTTTGAGCTTCCGAGTCGTTGCTGGGATCGTCTGTGGGGAAGAAGGTGTTTGCCAATAGGTCCGCTGACTCTTGTTCTGTCAGGATATTGCCGGTTGGGTTTCTGAGCAGCACATTTTCAGATCTCCCTTCCGTTACTTTGAGTACTCTGTGAACCTTGTCCCAAATGGACTCTTTGTTTTGGGTTTCACAGAATTGTACCCAGCTATCCGTCCGGGCTTTATCGATGGCTGATCTGTACTTCTCAAGAAACCCAACGTATTCCTGGATTACCTGGTCTCTTCTTCGCGGGCAGGCGTTCTTAATTCTGCGCCTTCTTTTCTGTACTTCCCTTTTCATCCCAGACAGCTCGTTCGACCACCAAACAGTTTTTTTTTCCATTCGCTTGGGGGTCAATCTTCCTAACTCGGACTCGCAAGCTCTCCTCACGCTCTCCGTGTAGGAGTCAACCAGCTTTTCCAGCTCCTCGGCATCCTGAACCATTCTTTCTTCTGTTCGGAGCAGTCCCTCAGTCTCAGCGAGGATTTTAGATTGGAATGATTTCCAGTTTACATGCCTAGTTTTATAGATCCTCGTAGACCGCTGGTTCAATTCCATTGGCATTGTAGCACTCCCAGCATCCACATGGAAAATGATAGGCCTGTGGTCCGGTGCAGAGGGAATGAGTTCCGGGTGCACCTCCCAGTCGGTGGCCCGATGCACCATGTTTGCGCTACATGCCGTGACGTCCACTATACTCTCAAACAGCCGTCCGCCTCTGTAAACAGAGAATGTGGGAGTGGTACCCGTGTTGAGGATCTCCAGATCCATCTCTCCAAGCGCCTCCTGCAGCTCGTGGCCCCTCCGGTCTTCCAGTCTGCATCCCCACCATGCGCTCTTTGCGTTGACGTCCCCCCCCAAGACGACATTTGAGCAGGACAGACCGTTCTTGATCCTCTGGATCTCGCGAATCTGTCCCGCTATATCCTTTTCCCCTTCCAGGTATAGGGATACCAATCCCACCCGGAAACCATGTATGGTGATAACACAACTACTAATGGTTTGTGTTATAATTTCCGGGTGGGAAGTCACACCTATACTGGGGTCCAGGATGATAACTGCCGCCTTGTTGGGGTTCTGTCGGTCCGCGGTTTGCGCCTGAACTACTGTGTAGGATGCAGACGTTGCGACACCTCCCAGTGCACCCGTGTAGGGTTCCTGGAGGAGCAGAGCGGCGCAACCCTTGCTTTTTGCGACAGCGATGGCCTCCAACTGGGCCGCCCTGCACCTCCCCAGGTTACACTGTAGGAGCCTCAAGTGGACCTTCAGGAGTAATTTATTCTGTCTCTGGAGATCCTATCCCACTTGACCCACTCTGGACACTGCTGAGAGTATGCCGGGTGGCATGCGTTTGAACTCCTCCTCGCACTGCAGTGGACGCACCGGGGATCCGCAGTGCGGGGGCACTTTCGGGTCGAGTGCGCCTCTCCGCAATAGCCACAGGCCTCATCAGCTCGGCACGTTTTCGCAGTGTGGTTGAAACCTAAGCACCTATAGCACTGGGTCAGGGGGGATTGGTCCGCTGCTGTTATCATTTGATACCCTATCCGCAACCTCCGCTCAACCAAGTGCTTCCATGCCTCCGTTTCCACTTCCACAATATAATCGTGGAACGTATTGTTTCGGCCCCTTAGTTTACGTATTATTTTTATGTTTCTTTTTTCTTCCGCGACTTCTTTTAATAATTCCCTGTTTTGGGAGTAGATAGCCTCGATCAGTCGGTCCTGTCCCAGGTCGTCTGAGACCTCCCTGAGCCTCAGCAGCGGGTGCCTGATCCTGGGCTCTGTGACCGTGAGGGATTCCGGAGCCTGCGCGATGACGGTCCTCAGGAAGCTCTTCTGGTCCTTGGTGTCGCAGGAGATAAGGAGTTTGCTGTCTTTCAGCTTTCTAACTTTATTGACTCCTATCCCCAGCGACACCACATCCGCGTATTTTTTGACCACTTTGAGGACGTCATCACCGGTCTTCCTTGGATCAGCTGACTCTACAATTAGGGCGTTCTGCGCAGGTCTGTCCTGTGCCCCGGGGCTTCGGTCCTTTCCCGCAGACTCCTTCGGGTCAGTGGTAATTCGTGTCGGCCTAGGTCTGCCCAGAGTTGCGGTGTTTCCCTGGCAATGGCCAGGGGAATGCCCCTCACTGGCTGCCACCAGCGTCGCCAGTGTCTGACGCATTTCCGCTATGGCCATCTCCGTCTCCAAGTTTGTGGGGGGGTTTAGAGTTTGGCCGGTTGTTGATTCCAGGGCGGTCCTGACAGCCCTGAGGTCCTGCTTAGCTTCCTCCAGGGACTCTCTGTTGGCGGCCATCGACGTCTGGAGCTGCTGCACTTCCCCAACGAGGGGGTCCCTAGAATTATCCTTCTCTCCCGTGAACTTGTGTTGGATGGTCTCCATCACCTCTCGCATCAGCTGCAACTCAGCCCGGACTTCTGTTAGCTGGGAAGAGTCCGCGTAAGGAACCGTCGGCCCCGTTACCTGCTCGGTAGCTTTCACATGGTCGAATAGTCGATCCATGCTTCGGCGCATGTCGTCGAGCTGGTTTGAGAGGCCGGCGGTCCTAGTTCCCAGGTCTGCGATGGCCTCTTGTATGGCGGTGGCGGCCAGAAACTTGTTTCCTGAGTCCGTATTGGGCATAGGGGGTTCCTCGTTGGACGCTAGGTGGCTGAGGATCGTTTGCTGGAGAGCCTCCAGCCGATCCGGCATTGCTCTAATGGCTCTGAAGGGCTCGTCAGTTTCGAACCCCAGCCAACCCCTTATAGCTTCAGCTTCCCTCAGCGTTACTCGTATGTCCTTCCTTGCCCCCTCGACCTCCAAGGATAGACCCGCCCTGAGGTCCGCAAGCTCCCTTGAGTGAGCACGCTCCAGACGTAGCATCTCTCGGGCGTTCCGGAGTTTCTCCGCTTCGAGATTGAATTTGTGGCGGGAGCGTGAGTCTGAGAGAGAGAGGCAGGTCTCATACATTGATTGGAGAGACTCATGGACGATCAGCTTGCATTCCCTCTTCATGTTTCCCGCTGCTTCGAGTGCCGATTTCCCAGCTTGGAGACACTCATTAGCGTATTTATTCGCTTGATCCATTTCCACACCCGCACCTCTTCCTCCTTGTGGAAGGAGGCTCTTCCTGCGGGCAGGGGTGTGGTCATGGACCGCGGGCTTGCAGGCTGCTGACATTTCCTGGATGCTTACGGTGTGTTCATCTTCGCAGAGAGCGCTCATGGTCTGCTTGGGTCCCGTGACATCCGGCGCCACGGCTGGGGACAGTAACAAGTCCTCCTCAGCCTCTGGAGCCTTAGTAATTACATCAGTAGGGACCTTTTCCCTGAGCGGGCGAGAGGGCCTCACCGCCGCCTCCATGACCGGCGCCATTGCGGATGCCGCTGGGCGTGCGCTCGTCCTGGTTTTTTTTGGTGGCTGGGTGATTGTTGGTCTCTGCATACTGCGCTTTGTGTAGAGAGGGGCAAGGAGCACTGACGTCACAATAAACCTGGATGGTGATGCACATAGACTCAGATACACAGGGATAGACACTTCAGTCAAAACAATGATAAATTAACAAAATTAAGTTGCGGTAAAACTTATCTAAATTATATGAAATGTGATTAATCAGATTTATTATCAGTAAAACAATAAATTAACAAAATTAAATATCGGTAAAAGCAAATGCAAAAATAAAAATTAAAGTTATATACACAATAACAAATTTAAAATTCAATAAAATAATAATAAAATAATTGAGATGTAATGGTTATGAAATAAAATGTAGTGACTCAATAAAAGTCAGTTAAATCTAAAATAAATAAATTAATAAATTAGCTTAGTTAGAGTACGGTAAGAATTATCTAAATTAAATAAACATTTTCAAATTCAAAGCTTTAAAAATTTAAATTAATATAAAAATCAGAATAAATTTAAATTAAGTTAAAATCGAAATTAAGACCGGAATAATATCAGAAATCTAAGTTACACAATTAAAATAGGCTTACAATTAATTTACAGTGACAATCAGTAAATCATCAATGTCTGTGATTCTACAAAATGAATCAATTATATTAGGTTGTTGTGGAATATTTATTAAACTATACTTATAATTACACTATATTGCAAAAAGCACACGCAGTTAAAATGGTAATTGATTGAGTCACTATGAAAATCAATAAAATTATCAGTAGGATCAATGGATTAGCTTACATGAAGAATACGTATCAATTATAAGTTATAGATGTCAGTAATCAGTTACAGTAGTTGCTGCGTTTTTAAATACGAGATACAATTTCTATTGGCAATGAAAAGCTTATAAAGAGTTTTCGTAGTAAACACTTATATTAGCTGATTAAAGCACTGGGCCAAAATTAGGTCGTAAGCGGTAACTTAGAAACAGTAGCAGATAGTAGCAATTAGGCAATATCTCAGCAGAGTAAAATTAAATTACAAGCGAATACATCCCTTAGAAGCTCAGCGATAAAAACAAGCAACTTTAGCTACCGACTGTAAGCATATAGGCAAACATAGCAAAGCAAAGCAGAAACAGTCACCTGTCCCATCAAGTACAATCACTGTGAATTAACAAATAGAACCTTATATAATAAAATAGAACAGATTGTTATGTCAAAATATAATATTGAATTAATTGGAAAATATGAGAATTAAATCAGTTATAATAAGACCAGCTATAATAACATTACAATGTAGGCGGATGATTATGAATTGAGCTGTAGGCTGTTTGAATATGTTTAGTCAGGCAATTAAGCAAGCAAAGAAAGCAAAATGCGAGCGCACAGCACTGAGTAGTCACGGGGTTTTTTTTTTTTTTTTTTTTTTTTTTTTTTTTTTTTTTTTTTTTTTTTTTTTTTTTTTTTTTCGTAGTAATTTATTAGGAATTCACTGCTCTTTACAATAGTGAAAACCGCGTGTCTCTGTGACGCGTGGTGCCCCAGTTACGTGCGTTTAAACCTTTCCAAGATGGCGGACAATATGGCGGCGTTTATCTTGGAAAAATCACAACTTGGTCAATTTTTGACCTACGGAGCCCTGGTTTTCAACACCTATAGGGGTTTTTCATGGACTACGCGATAGGCAGATAAAATACTCTATGTAGAGTGCGTCTCTATGTAGAGCCGTTATAGGTGTGGGCAGAAAGTGGTCGCTCATGCGGTCCTTGTGGTGAAAACCCGGCCTCCGTAGGCCCACGCAATCCCAACTTATCCTACAGAGAAAATTTTCAAGATGGCGGCCAAAATGGCCGCTCCGGACACAACTCTCGCCCCCTTATGTTAAAAATGGCCGTGTTTGGGCTCGTTTTAAAGGTCTCAACAAGGGTGATTGATTGAGATTAGGATTTCAGGTCTATTTGACACACACAATTTTTAAATTACAAAAAACAGATTTTTTAACTTGAAACTTAATTTTAAAATTACCTGCAGATTTAAAGCTTCTTATTTTATGATTGATTTGGTTCAAGGCTTAATTTAGGCGATTTTACAGAGTACAATCCTAGGCTTAGGTAATCTGCAAGGGGTGGTTTTGTTCAACCCTTGATTTTAAAAAAATTATAAAAAATAAACCACTTAACTTACAGCTATGAATTCTTCAGAGTAGGTGCGGGCCCAGTCTTGCTTTCGCTTGATCCAATAATAATATGTAGGTGTCGATCTAGTTTTCTTGATATTTAATTTTGAAATTTTCAGGATTTTCGGAGCCCAATTTTTCCGTTGATTTTCAATATTTTTCTCCGGATGAAACGGCTATGGGCTCGTTACCCTGATGTCCTTCGAATGGCCTTCTCAAAATTTGGAGACCTCCCCCCCTTCGCAGAGCACGTGTACACGTGGTTTCCGGTTTTTTCAGGATGACGTCACTCTGCGTGGAGGGAAAAATCCCGGAGAGGTCTCTTCCTGTGTGGCTTCCAGAGACGCACAAAATGGAGTGTAAAAATATATATGTCACCGCTTTAGTTTTTGAGAAATTAACACTTTTCTGTTAGAATTTAGGTGAAAATTGTACACATTTGCACGGTAAACAAAGAAAACTTTCTCAGTTTTCCACTTTTCTTCCTGAAATTTTGTCCGCACCTCGGGCACACACTTGCACAACTTTTGGCGTTCACTGATTTAATATTTCACTGTTTTTGGATTTTTTGTGAATTTTTTTGTGCGGAGCTAAAAATTTTGCTGCACACCGCGAAGTTGTTAGAAGCGTACTGGTTAGGTTAGGTTAGGTTAGGTTAGGTTAGGTTAGGTTAGGTTAGGTTAGGTGAGGTTAGGTTAGGTTAGGTTAGGTTAGGTTAGGTTAGGTTAGGTTAGGTTAGGTTAGGTTAGGTTAGGTTAGGTTAGGTTAGGTAGGTTAGGTTAGGTAGGTTAGGTTAGGTTAGGTAGGTTAGGTTAGGTTAGGTTAGGTTAGGTTAGGTTAGGTTAGGTTAGGTTAGGTTAGGTTAGGTTAGGTTAGGTTAGGTTAGGTTAAGGTAGGTTAGGTTAGGTTAGGTTAGGTTAGGTTAGGTTAGGTTAGGTTAGGTTAGGTTAGGTTAGGTTAGGTTAGGTTAGGTTAGGTTAGGTTTAGTTAGGTTAGGTTAGGTTAGGTTAGGTTAGGTTAGGTTAGGTTAGGTTAGGTTAGGTTAGGTTAGGTTAGGTTAGGTTAGGTTAGGTTAGGTTTGGTTAGGTTAGGTTTGGTTAGGTTAGGTTAGGTTAGGTTAGGTTAGGTTAGGTTAGGTTAGGTTGGGTTAGGTTAGGTTAGGTTAGGTTAGGTTAGGTTAGGTTAGGTTAGGTTAGGGTAGGGTAGGGTAGGTTAGGTTAGGTTAGGTTAGGTTAGGTTAGGGTAGGGTCGGTTAGGTTAGGTTAGGTTAGGTTAGGTTAGGTTAGGTTAGGTTAGGTTAGGTTAGGTTAGGTTAGGTTAGGTTAGGTTAGGTTAGGTTAGCGTAGGTTAGGTTAGGTTAGGTTAGGTTAGGTTAGGTTAGGTTAGGTTAGGTTAGGTTAGGTTAGGTTAGGTTAGGTTAGGTTAGGTTAGTTTAGGTTAGGTTAGGTTAGTTTAGGTTAGGTTAGGTTAGGTTAGGTTAGGTTAGGTTAGGTTAGGTTAGGTTAGGTTAGGTTAGGTTAGGTTAGGTTAGGTTAGGTTAGGTTAGGTTAGGTTGGTTAGGTTAGGTTAGGTTAGGTTAGGTTAGGTTAGGTTAGGTTAGGTTAGGTTAGGTTAGGTTAGGTTAGGTTAGGTTAGGTTAGGTTAGGTTAAGTTAGGTTAGGTTAGGTTAGGTTAGGTTAGGTTAGGATAGGTTAGGTTAGGATAGGATTAGGGTTAGGTTAGGTTTAGGTTAGGTTTAGGTTAGGTTAGGTTAGGTTAGGTTACGGTTAGGTTAGGGTTAGGT
>SJJU01018937.1:0-11207 GCA_012932125.1 Conopomorpha cramerella
CGCGACTGGTACCCACAAAGTGCTGCGTTGTATAAACTGGCGCCGGCTCGGGATCCTGCCTGCACGCCCCCCCGCCCCCCGGACCCCACAGCCCTAACACAGCAGCCCTAAATCAATCCAATGAAAGTCTTCCAGTACATTGTATGAAGTTATGTACCTACCTGCTGCAACGCGACATATCCGATTGTGTGTAGATAGATGACAGACTCGTACAAATTTGTAATTATATCATCATCATCATCACACGTCCACTGCTAGACCTATGTCTACCCAAAGGCGCGAAACAACGATCGGTCCTGTGCCTTAACCAGATTTGTGGCCGCCACTCCTAGGAGGTTCCGACCCATCGGTCCTACGAGCTATATGCTCTGGCCGAGCCGAGCTTTTGCCATTTCAACCCTGCGACCCGACGGTTCCCACAGGTATGCGGAATGTTTCCTTGGTGTGAAAACGATGGGCTTTGTATGAACCAAAAAGACAAATGAGTTAATAAGTCATAAACAAAATAACAAATGAATGTTCTAAATGAATGTATAAGTGACCATGAATTTGAACATTCTGTTATAAAATTTCACCATTTACTTTTTCATTAATCCCGTTAGATTTTGATTTCCTTGCGAATAGTTACGACTTTCTTTTCATTGCGTCAAAATAGAAGTTTGATTTTTTCAGCTTAAGTTATTAGTAGTAGTAAGCTTACATGAGGAAAGGGATCAGATGTTAAAAAAATACCTATTCATATTTTTTTCTAAAGGCACCATAAGGTGCTACAAGACATTGCTTAGGTATGTACCTAATATAAAAATTCGGAGTTTTAGGTAAGAACAGAAGAAAGAAGAGAAGTAGGGTTTTGATTTCCTTGCGAGTATAAAAAATACGGAAATCGGCATGTACTGCTGTTGGCTTAGAAGTTTGGTTTTTTAACAGCTCCAAGTGGGAGTGAAGCTGAGCTATTTATATCAATTCAGTTCGGTACGTCCATCTCGATTCGAAACCGTTTCGCGTTACCTTGCAGACGCTGATCCTAAGTAACTATCCTGTCGTAAATAAACCTAGGTTGTAGATGACAGCTGTATTGGTACGGAGGTCCTCAGTTTCAGTAATTTTCTAAATTTAATTATTAATTTTGTATTGCAGGCGCCCCTCGTAGCCCCTAGCTGGTCATACACGTTCGAGGCCGTTAAGAGAGGGATAAAATGTCCGCAGCCCAATCACCCGTTTGCCAGATTTGGCTTTACACGCCCCGAACAGGTATCTACCATCAAAATAGATTGCCTGGTCCTCAACGTGATGGTACCAGACACCAACAAGACAAATCTACCAGTAGTGGTATACGTTCACGGGGGAGCGTACCAGTTGGGCCGAGGAGAAACGTCTTACTCCTTGCCCATTGTCGAAGAAGGCGAAATCGTAGCCGTTAACTTTAACTACCGGTTAGGCGTGCATGGGTTCCTGTGTCTGGGCACTGACAGGGCCCCAGGGAATGCCGGCATGAAAGACATGATAGCGGCACTCAAGTGGGTCCAGACAAACATCGCTAACTTTGGCGGTAACCCTCATGACGTCACTATTGACGGCTTCAGCTCCGGTGCTGCCGCCGTCGACACTCTGGCGCTCTCCAAGCTCTCCGTGGGGCTATTTCATAAAGTAATCCCAGAAAGTGGTACAGCTATTTCTTCATGGGGAGTTCAAATAGACCCCCTCAAACATGCATTCGACTACGCTAAGCTCCTTAACTTTACTGGAAGCAGTGTCTCTGAACTAGAAGAGTTTTACACATCGACTCCGATTGACATTCTGGCATCTATAGCCATTTTACACCACCCTGATAACTTGCTGCCTTTTGCCGTGTATTGAAAGAAATGTTGGAGCTGAAGTTTTTCTTGATGAGGCCCCTGCCGATATTTATAAGCGCGGAGACTATATTAAGCGGCCCTTCCTCCTGGGATTTTCCAAGATGGAAGGCATGATGAGACTTAACATATTCGACCAATGGAAAGATAGAATGAACCAAAAATTTTCAGATTTTCTACCTGAAGATCTATCATTCAAAGACGATTATGAAAAAGAATCAGTTGCAAAAAAAGTCAAAGAGTATTACTTTGGGGACAAACCTGTCGGTCCGGAAAGTGTACAAGAGTATATTACGTTTCTTGGAGATACAGCTTTTGCTTACCCCGTGTTACGGTCGGTGCGGCTGCAGGTAGCGGCTGGGAGTGACTCCATCTTCCTGTATGAATACGCCTTCGCGGACACGTCGAGCAACGGCGACGGCACGGAAGTGCCGGGCGCTGGCCGCATAACAGGGGCCAACCACTGCGCACAGACTTTTGCTATCTTTGGACCGGACAACATTGAGAAAGATTCAAACGATTACAAAAGAGTCAAGGATACCTTAAGGCATTTTTGGATCAACTTTATCAAATCTGGGTGAGTGAATACAGTTTATAAGGACAGGTTTATATTGTATACTAGTGGACGCCCCGCGATTTCATTCGCGTGGTTTAGTAGTATCTGCATCCTATATTTAAAGCGTCTAACTTAAGCGGTTTAATTTTTTCATACAAAAGTATTTTCCCGTTAATTCCAGATCCGGTGGGAATTTCTGGAATTCCTTTCTTAGTACACCCTACGATACCTAAGCTACGTTCGTTTAAATTTCAAGTTGGCTGAACTTAGAGCCATTTGGGCTGTGCATTGATATGTCTGTCAGTCAGTTTCTCCTTTTATATATTTAGACTAGTGGACTCGACAGACGTTGTACTTTTTTTTTACATGGGGGATTCCTCATGGACACCCCGCCGCCATGGGGACAGCGAACGGGGTAGTGTCGGACTCTTACCGACTAAACCCCCATGATGACCTCCGTGTCGCAAGCAGGGCGGGTCCCGGGAGTACCCGAAGGAATTGCGTCTGGACCCGCCCAAGCAATCGGTCCTGTCGGACTCCGGCTCGGGGCAAACGCCTTATACGCCAGGCAGGGGATACCGTAGTCCTATTCTTTTCCATACGCCCGGAACTACAGGGCTGGCGACGGGACGGCCACAACCCAACCGCCCCGCCGGCGTCGGACCCCCGATCTCGTGGGGTCCGACATCTTCCTCCCTTCCGGCCGCAGAGGATAGGGAGCGCAGCGCACCGCAATACTGACACTCCTTTTCCCCTGCGGCCCCTCCACGCCGCCATCTAGCGGTGGCGGCCCCGCAAGGGCGCGGAGGATAGGGACAGCGGCGGTCAGAATACCGACTGTCCTCTCCCTCCGCGGCTTTCAGTGTGGCTGCGTCATGGGACGCAGCCTGACCGCTTGTCTGCGGGCTCGAAAGCGAGCCCGGGACAGCGGTCCCTCTCGGGGCGGCCAGTCTGCAACAGACCGGCCCAGTGGGTTCCTCTTAGCTTCACCGGGTGCCCCTACCCGGGTACTAAGCCCCCTCGCCATGACAAGGCGGGAACCCATAGAGGGGGAACAGACGTTGTCCTGTCTTAACTAATATGATTATAAAATTAGTATAACCTCCGGGGTGGCCTGTGCCCAGCAGTGGATGTCACAAAATATAAACTATCCTGTCTCTCAAATTGGACGAAATTACATACAAATGCTAACTTTTGTGAATATCGGTAGCCTTGGTGAAGAGTCCATTGGGAACAAAAACCATGACACTGGATTTTTATATATAAGATAAATCAAAGTCGCCTGCCGCTGTCTATCCCTATGTATGCTTAGATTTTTAAAACTACGAAACGGAATTGAATGCGGTTTTCTACTAAAGAAAACCACATTCAATTCCGTTATGAGTGATTCTTGAGGAAGGTTTATATGTAAAAAAAAAATAGGGATGAGTGAGAGTATTATAAACGTAACAGTAAACAAATATAATCAGAATGCTCCGAACTGCTAAGCTATCAGGAGTTACACGTGTTATTGTGAGTCAACCATAACAGATAGACATATGCTGGGATACATTTTAGACAATTTTATATAGAATATTTCCATCATACATGATTAATTCTATGTAACTTTAACTATTAAGGCACACGCGACGGAAGCCTAAAAAATTGAGTAACTTCTCCCGTTTTCCTAAAATTTCCCTTCATTACTCTGCTCCTATTGATTTTAGCGTGATAAAAAGTAACCTGCCCAGGAGTATGAAGAATAATTGTACCAAGTTTCGTGAAAATCCGTCGAGTAGTTTTTGTTTCTATAAGGAACATACAGACAGACAAAAATTTTGACACATCCCCTGATAGTTATTTTGAAAATATATTTCATGTACAGAATTGACCTCTACAGATTTATTATAAGTATAGATAGATTATGTTTTATGTTACTTGTAAGGCAAGTCAACTCTCAGCAACCAAAATGTATATCCAAGTCTTTCATGAAAAATTCGACATCAATTTGTAAAATAGACAGGTACCTACTCGTAGTTTTCATTAAGCAGCCAGAAAATCTTCCGTCTGCAGAATTGGTTCCAATCCATTTGTATTTTCCCACCATTGACCGTGAAGTGTGTAACGCGTTACTTATTATACAACCCTATAACCTATGTATCTACTCGTGTACTCATTGTATACTCTCGTATATTAGACAGTAATAAATGTAATCGTGACTAAGTCAGTCGTCTTCTTTCGCTCCTACTACCGCCCCACTTCATGGCGACCCTGCCAGTAGTGCCGTATATGGTGCGGTACGCAGTGAGGTGTAAACTATAAAGTGATGTGAAATTTAAATTAAAAATTGATAGAAAAGTACAAATAGTTATACTTTTGGTACTGCTGCAGTAGTGAAGTTAATCGAAAACGCGAAATGGGTAAGACACAGTCCAAAGAAGAGATTATCATCGCGCAGAACGCAGCTGGAGGTGCTAATTCGGCGGTGCTCCAAGATGTAGCCAATCATCTTAGCCATGGAAATATTCTTCAAATGCTATTGATCTGTGTGTTTCTTCTCATCGGGTTGACCATTATATACAAACTGTACCGGAAGTGCCATGTCCGCTGGATTAGGGAGGAAGTAAACAGCGAGTATCTTCGTAACTGGCAAGCTCGCGTGCCCCCGAGGATCCAAGAAAAAGCAGGAGAACAAGTGTAAACAGTGAAACTGTGAAAAGTGCGATCTAATTTTAGAATAAGTCTAGAACAATTTATTTTTCGGACCGAGCGCAGTGTGATGCATCATTGACCCATATAAGGAGATGGAGCGAATTCCTGAACTTATTTGGTGCTATGGACTTTGGATTATCGAAACGCTCTACTAAGTACTTATAATGTGAATTTATTTTTAGAATGTGTTTAATTTTATGTTATGGCGGAAACTTTATTAGCATATTATGACGAATTGGTTAAAATAAGACAATATCTTGTGAAAAAGGGTAAGTCTAGATACACTAGTAAGACATGCGAAAATAAATTAAAGGAATCAAATGATTATGTGCAAAAAAGTATCTCTATATTAAAAAGTGTCCAAGAAAGTAAGAATTTAGAATTAATTTCCGAATGTATTAAGTTACACCAACATATTGAGGAGATAAGTACCGAAATTAATTCGTTGTGTATTTTGCCTAAGGAGTCATACTTGCCAACCAAAATGGATTTTGACTTAAAAACCGCGTGTAGTTTAATTCCTGTTATGGACGGTGTTGAGGAAACCACCAAAAAAATTATTGATTCTACGGAAATGTATTCTGAAATGCTAGAACAAAAAGATAAGCCACTTTTGATACATTTTATACTTAAAAGTAGGTTATCGGAAAACGCTAAACTGAGACTCTCACAATCATACACGAATGTTAAAGATCTTTTGGGTGACATGAAAAAACATCTTCTCACAAAAAAGTCATTTACGGCCATTCAACATCGATTACATAACATTACTCAGGGATATAGGTCGATAGACGAATATGGGACAGAATTAGAAACATTATTTACAGATTTAACCATCAGTCAGGCTGACAGTGATGAACAGAGTTATAAAATATTAAAACCCTTGAATGAAAAAATTGCTGTCAAAAGATTTTCAGACGGATTACGCAACGGTAAGTTAAGTACTATAATCGCTGCACGAAACTACACCAGCCTCAAGGATGCCATCCAAGCTGCAAAGGATGAGGAGTGTCTGCAGCCGAGCTCAAGTTCAGCTGGAGCAGAGCTGATGAACCTAAATCGAGGTGCAGGTAGGTCGTATTCAAATCGTTTTTCAACTCCATTTTACAGGGGTCAATTTCGTGGACAAGCGAGTCAACGTGGTTACTATCACCAGCACAACGTGACTCCAGGGTACCAACGCAGACCTTATAACCCCAATTACAGGAATGTATCGTTCCGCAGAGGAGGACAACGGATGGTTCACCCGAGTAATAATTCGATTCCTAGAGGCGGAAATTCACGTAACATTTTTTCAGCAGAAGGAATTCACGGGAATGATCCACCGACTTCATCCAGACATACTACGGAAGAAAATCAGTTTTTTCGTGACTAAGGATATGTTTACTTTTACAGGAAAGACAAAAGTAGTTCCATTTTATAATAATGGCAGAAAACAATTTTATTTATTGGATACCGGTGCGTCATTATCTGCTATTAGAAGCGAATGTTTACCAAATAACTTAACCATATATAGCGACAACATATTAGTCAACGGCGTAGGTGGTAAAATTCGAACACTTGGTTATGTTTACATTACACTTACACTAAAGGATGGGTGTACATTCCAACACAAGTTTTATATCTTCAATAACTTACCTTTAAAGGCAAACGGAATTTTAGGACTCGACTTTCTTTGTAACTTTGGATCAAATATAGACTTAGAAACAAATACTTTGACTTTGAAATGTGCTAATAATATTGATTGTTACGTACCAATTTATGATACTCCTGACTTGACTTTGCATAATTTAACCATACCAGCAAGAAGCGAATCCATTCATTATTTACATTTTAATTCTGACATTTCAAATGATGTTGTAGTTTGTGCAACGGAGTTGGAGAAGGATATATTCTTAGCAGGAATGATAGTAACTCCTAAGAATAATAGAATACCAGTAAAAATATTAAACACTAGCGAAAACGATATACAAATACCAAATTTTTGTCCTAAAGTGTTACCATTACATGAATATAATATTTTGAATTTTAGTAAATCATCATCTACATTTGACAGAGCGAAACAACTTTTACCATTGTTACAATTACAACATTTGCACAGGGATGAAAAGGAATCAGTTGGACAAATATGCAAAAAGTATTCTGATATATTTTATTTGCCTGGAGACCATCTTACTACTACTAATGTCTATGATCAATCAATAGTTCTTAAACCAAATTCTACACCCGTTTATGTAAAGCCATACAGAATGCCTGAATCCCTTAAATCAGAAGTTAGGAATCAGATACAGAAAATGCTCGAAGACGATATAATTGAGGAAACCAACAGTGCATGGTCTAGTCCTATACTATTAGTACCCAAAAAAGCATCGAATGGACAGAAAAAATGGCGGTTAGTAGTTGATTACAGGAAATTGAACAACGTCATACAAGACGATAAATTTCCTTTACCCCATATAACAGAAATTTTAGACTCTCTTACTGGCGCTGTACTTTTTACTCATTTAGATTTACAACAAGGCTACTATCAAGTAAAACTTGATCCTGAATCAAGAAAATATACAGCGTTTATTACCAATTCGAATGCCGGTCAATACCAAATGAAACGACTTCCAATGGGCTTAAAAACAAGTCCAAGCGCTTTTTCACGTGTTATGTCAATTGCATTATCAGGTCTTACTTTTGAAAAATGTTTTGTCTATCTAGATGATTTAATAGTATTTGGGAGAAATTTAGAATCACATAACAGAAATCTGATTGATGTTTTTGAAAGACTTAGAACTTGTAATCTAAAATTAAATCCAGAAAAATGCCAATTCCTAAAGAGAGAAATATTATATCTCGGCCACAAAGTTTCTGAAGAAGGCGTCCGACCAGACCCAGAAAAAATAATTGTAGTTGAAAATTATCCTGCTCCAACAAATGCTGACGAAACCAAAAGGTTTGTTGCATTTTGTAACTATTACAGAAAATTTATTCCTAGATTTGCTCACATAACAGCTCCATTAAATAAACTATGTAGAAAAAATGAAGTTTTCCATTGGTCCACAGAATGTCAGATATCTTTTGAAAAATTAAAAGCGGCTATGATCTCACCACCAATATTACAATTTCCAGATTTTTCCGCAAATAACGAATTTATTCTACAAACTGATGCCTCTGGCACAGCAGTTGGTGCTGTCCTATGCAATAAAGACATGAAACCTATAGCTTATGCCAGTCGCCCTTTAAATAAAGCAGAGTGTAACTACCCTACAATACAAAAAGAATTAGTAGCAATAGTATGGGGAATAAAATATTTTAAGCCATATCTCTTTGGCAGGCAATTTACTATAATGACTGATCACAAGCCGTTAATATATCTTTTTGGAATGAAGGATCCATCTAGTAGATTGCTCAAATTTAGATTAATGCTAGAAGAATACGATTTCAAAATAGTGTATATTAAAGGAAAAGAAAATGTTTTGGCAGACGCATTGTCAAGAATTAAATTAACTTCTGACGAATTAAAATCAATGAGCGAGCAAATAATGACAGTATCAACTAGAGCACAAAAGAAACGACAGGAAAGTGTTGATCAGAAACAGGAATGTAGTGATTCACAAGACCTTAGTACTTCTAGCAACGATTGGCCCGTACAACCAAAAGTTGGAGAAATATTAAGGAGGACCTGTGATTCAGTAGAGTTAATATTAGAGGAAGAAACGAAAATACGTGCAATTAGAAAATCAGGAAAGGTACAGAAGGAAAGAGATTGTTTTGTTTACAATGGAGAGAAACTTTACATCAACCTAAACTTTAGATTGCAATTTACGCGAGCCGAATTTGTAACTAAGTTAGGAATATTTTGTAAAGAAATGAAAATTAAGACTTTATGCATAGTGAAAAGAAAAAATAATGAGGATTTTATAAAAGGTTTGAAGGATGAGATAAATAAGTCATATCAATGGTCCGGACCACAAATACATATTTTGAGAGGAGTTCAAAGTATAGACAGTGATGAAGAAAGAAAGTTCATTTTAGAAGATTTTCATTTGCTTCCCACCAGTGGGCACGCTGGAATGCGAAGAATGATAAATAATATAAAGAGACGTTTTTACTGGCCAGGCCTAGACAAAGATGTTGAAAACTTCGTACGAAAATGTTCGAAATGTCAACAAATGAAACACTGCAGGTATACAAAAGAACCAATGACCCTGACTTCAACAGCGTCATGTGCGTTTGAAAAGATTTATTTAGACTTAGTAGGACCTCTGATCAAGGACTACGACGACAATTGCTATATTTTAACAGTTCAATGCGAACTTAGTAAGTTTGTAGAGGCTTATCCTCTTAGGAATAAAGAAACTGATACTGTAGCTCGTAAGTTAGTGAATAATTTTATTTTAAGATATGGAATCCCAAAAACAATAGCATCTGATCGAGGTACTGAATTTGTGTCTTCGACGATGGAAAAAGTGTGTCAACTTTTAGAAATACGAAAAATCCAATCAACAGCATACCATCATCAATCCATAGGATCTTTAGAAAACACACATAAAAACTTAGGTGATTTTTTTAGAATTCAGTGTAGCAATAACCCTCAATCATGGACCCATTGGCTACCTTTTTGGTGCTTTAGTTTCAACAACACAGTCCATACCCAGACTCAATACACACCATTCGAACTTGTTTTCGGTAAACCAAGTATGATTCCTAGTAGAGTAAGAAATAATATAGAGCCTTTGTATTGTCCAGACGATTACTGTAACGAACTTAAATATAGATTACAATTAGCTCATAAAGATGCTAGAAATAATTTGGAAAAAATGAAACAAAAAAGGAAAACAAACTATGATAAATATTTGAACCCTGTAACATATTCCGAAAATGACTTAATATTAATAAAAAATGAAACAGGTACTAAATTTGATTGTTTATTCAAAGGACCATATACTGTAATAGAAGACATGGGAGAAAATGTAAAAGTAAAAGTAAATAACAAAGGGGACATTGTACACAAGAATCGAACTAAAAAGTATCATACTGTGTAATAGAATATTATTTAGATATAAGAAGATTGTTGAAATGTAAAAAAAAAACATGTATTCCATTATTATTTTAGTCTTACATATTTTTTTTTTCCTTTTCACCCCCGGAGGTGAAGTGTGTAACGCGTTACTTATTATACAACCCTATAACCTATGTATCTACTCGTGTACTCATTGTATACTCTCGTATATTAGACAGTAATAAATGTAATCGTGACTAAGTCAGTCGTCTTCTTTCGCTCCTACTACCGCCCCACTTCATGTTACTATCACTAATTATATTAATAGTTCTCCAGCCCACGTGCCACGCTCTATCATCAGATTTCGTCAAGTTTTAAGGATAGGACGGATTAAATTACATACATACGTACACTTCCCGCCTGTCTCCCAGAGGGGTAGGCAGAGACTACAGATCTCCATTTGTCACGGTCCTGACATACCCCTTTCGCTTCATCTACATTCATTACATCTTTTCATACATGACCTCCGGTTTCGAGTACTTTTCACGCCACCTTCGGCCAGGACATCACCAATCTGGTCTGTATATGTCCTTCTGGGGCGACCTCTATTCACCCGGCCCATTACATCACCCATATAAATCTCTTTCGTCAATCGACTTTCATCCATTCTCTCCATATGCCCAAATTTTTTTGGGATATTAAAGGAAAAGATTAATTACAGGCAGAAGTTTTCTCCAAAATGATCGCTGTCATTTGATGCTCTGTAGTTAGACAAGTGGCCGAGCTGGACAACAAAAGCAGCTGATGGATCGCTTGTGCAACATTTAATAGACGAGGTGTGAGTCGCGCCGGCCGACGTGCGGAGGTCACTGATTCTGCTGTTTAAGTTATCGCAGCAAGTTGGTCGAAGCGTGTATCTCTCTCTATCACACCGCATCGTTAGGAGCGAGACAACAAGAGGACTTAGCTGGAGAAGAGTGTTCTGGCGGCGAGAATATTGCACTACTGATCGCCCGATACGCCTGACACTTTATGGATGATTGTGAAATGAATAAAGGAATGATGTATACATTAAATATTTGGCACTCAAAATATTTGCAAGCGAAGTGAGTTTTTA
>SJJU01018950.1:0-13691 GCA_012932125.1 Conopomorpha cramerella
TGCTCTAGTATCCAACCAAATGGACCACAGATGCTCTAGTATTCGAACAACTGGACCACAGATTCTCTAGTATCCGACCAACTGGACCACAGACGCTCTAGTATCCCAGAAACTGGCCCACCGATTAACTAGTATCCGATCAACGGGACCATAGATGCTCTAGTATCCGACCAACTGGACCACAGATTCTCTAGTATCCGGCCAACTGGCCCACAGACGCTCTAACTCATTATGAATCACCAAGTACTAAAAACTAATTATTTTCTAATTTAACCTGACCATCGAAGTTACCTATCTAACCATTAACCGTTATCTTATAACTAATGTCTTATTTCGAGTCGTCGTAACGTTAAATATACCTTATACATAGATCTTTATCATTTTACATCAAATTATTAATTACCTAACTGACAGACGTTTTGTAATAATTTCCACACTTACATACTTACTTGGGATTTTGATTATTTCCATATAGACGTGCAATTAATACCTAGGTATTATAGGTATATGGTATATATAAAGGTAGGTATTACGCCTACCTAGGTAGGCGTAATACCTACCTACGTACTGTACGTACATATTATGTATGTACCTACCAGTGGCGTGAACTGGCTTTTACGACAAGGTAGGAATTAATCCCCAAGGATTGACACCTATGTATAGCAGTGGCGTGCACACCATATAGGCAAAAAGACACCGCCTACGTATTTTGGCTACCCGATCTAATAATAGAGTTATTGCTAGATCCTTTTTTGTTGTACTCACGACATAGGCTAACGAAGGCCCTGTGTTTTGTGGGTGAGTAGATAGGTAGGTACCTGTGTATCGTAAAGACAAGTTACCTATACATAATTGTCAATCCTTGGGGATTACTGCCTACCTTGTCGTAAAAGCCAGTGCACGCCACTGATGTATAGGTAAATTGTCTTTACGAAATATAGGTCTATCTACTCACCCACAAAACACAGGACCTTCGTTAATCTATGCCGTGAATACCTACAACAACAAAAATATCTAGCAATAAATATATTATTAGGTCGGGTAGCCAAAATACTAAGGTAGGCAGTGCCTTTTTGCCTATATGGTGTGTACGCCACTGGTATCTACATGTACAGGGAGATAGAACTTCAATTCACCTATATATCACGTCATCTACTGCTGGACGAGGGCCTCCCCGGATAAATTCCATGATCAATTCACAGGTATAATCCCACCACCATCCAAGCCCTACCTGTCTCTCTCTGTACGGGCCGTTCTCTGGAGACGTGCGCGTCTACTTGCTTTTGCCGCTTTTCAACGCACACGTTTTCTTGACTCCATACAAATTATCTTTGTCCATCGCTGTTTTGTTGCCAAGTCTCCCCCTTCTGGGGCATGACGACCACATTACGGAGATTTCGCGTCCATGATCAATTTATTGGAATTGCCATTAACCGCCACGGTTAGCAGGTGGGTTGGCGATCGCAGTGGTGTTGTTCTTTAATCAAACAAAGGCTAGAATATTGCCACTTGACCAACACATATGTACCTTTAACCTTATTGAATGTCTTCACTGGTATTATCTAAATATTCCAGAGGAGTTATCAGAGAATAATCACAAAAGGTAGGTATGTAACACTACAGGACACACACATACCTATTTCAACATTAAACAATAATTTCACATTCACGATGGGCTCACCCCCTGTCACGTTGGGTTAAATACGCTTAGTGAACCGTGGGCACTTGCTTAGCAAGTGCCTCTGCCTACCCCGCTTTGGGATTAAAAGGCGTGAAGTGTACCTTCCCATTGTGCTTAACAGCTAGGTTTTATGATAAACATCACCCGGGTTTGTGTGATGGAGTCGGTAATTAGAATAACAAACGTCAATAGAGTCCAAAATCCATAAAAAAAAAACTAACCTTGTCTGATTAAGGGTTAACTCACAGAGATCGCTGCTGCCCGTCCTGTGTTAACTTCCCTTGGTCGCCTCTTACGACCCCACGATGGGAAAAGTTGGGCTGGGGAGATGACACTTGTATTCTTTTCGCCGTCACCACACATATATTATAAAACTCAAAGTAAAGAAGAGCGTAAAAAAAAAGAGCGAAAAAAAAAAAGGCGTATACATTGTAAAACTCAAAGTACTGACAGTTTCATGCATCACTGACTCATCAACGGCCAAGCAAGCTCTTAGCCCTAGAAAGCTGAATGTTTGTTTGTTCCGCTTTCACGCCCCTAACTACTGACCCGATTGCTTTGAAATTTTGCGGACGTAAAGTTAGAAGTCCGGATTAAATATAGAATAATAGGAAATCCCGAGTTTTCTTACAGTTGTCCTTTATAACGCAACCAAAGTGTACGCGGGCGAAGCCGCGGGCGGAAAGCTTGTGTGATATGAATAAGAACGGGAATCCAAGTATCGATGACGATAAATAAAATGCGAGCTAAATTAGACGTTCTTCTGTATAGTGTGCTTCTTCAATAAAAATACGTGTTACACGCTACATGGTAAGTAAAGAAGAGAAAAAAACGATGGGCAATTGTTTTTACAATGGAAAAAGTCAACTTATCTGGCGGGAAAAAAACGGAACTACAATAAAAAAGGTTTACTAGGTATCAAAGCAAGAATGATTGATGTGATTGACTGGTATAGATTATTATATGCTAAAACCTGAACAGATTTACCTAATCAAAATACTTGCCCTAATTGGGGTATGAATACGTTAATACTGAAACGACGCGAATGACATCGCGGGGTGTCCACTAGTACATACATATATTTGACGCCCGTGTCCGACAGGTGTAGACATGTCATTATCCTGATAAGTAAAGCTCAACCTAGAACCTCAATATACTGTGTGCAAAAAGACCCCGAGAAATAGTCTTAGAAACGTTGATATAAACAACTTTTACTATGACGACAATTCGGGGAACCAATGCTCGGGGTACTTTTACACGCACTGTGCAGGCTACTCTACTCTAAGGTTGAAACTCCCCCTCGACCTGGTCTGACATCATCATATGCTTATTACGGGACCCACTTTGAAATGTCCTCTTTGTAACAAAAAACTAATCATCAAAATCGGTTCATAAACGACGAAGTTATGTGTGGTCTTACATTACACTCAGTCACAATCAACCTTCCCCTGTTTTAGTAATAGTAATAAATAATACCCTCATCGCGTTTTTACAATAGGACAACCAGAAGAACGGCAAAACGTCATCCATACCAGGTGGATTTACCATTTACGCGAACCAAACTGTTTGCGTCCACTTTCATATTGCGAACCGCCAGGATGTGGAACGACTTGCCGGAGTCTGTGTTTCCTACGCAGTACAGTCTGAAGGTCTTTAAGTCGCGGGTGAATAGGCACTTAATTAATAAATGTGCTCCATCGTAGACCACATCGCTGCTTAACATCAGGCAGCATGGTGGTCAAACGCTTGTTCGTAGTGATGAAAAAAAAAAGAAGTACCCTTAGGGTTGTAATAATATTTTTTCCGACCAACTTCCGACCAAATAAACAATTTTTTTTTTTTTTTATTTTTATTAAGTTTAAAACGAATGCGAAACGTCGGGCAAACAACGCAGGTAAGCTGAATGCTTATTTTTGGTTAATTTTCGCGTTATAATACCCGTTATAAACTTTTAATTAAAAAAATAGTATACCTACTTACATTCGTCAACAGAGACTGTTTGCTTCATCATTATACTATACTTTTTTGGTATAAACAAAAGATACGAAGGATTTTTAGGCTGAATACATTATAAATAATAATAATAATAATAAATATTTTACAACAAGACACACATCACCTTCATCGAATGCTAAGTAGCTAAAACGAATTATATTTATTTATTCACATTTGACACGTACACTTACATATACAATTACAAAATAAAGAAAATTGACAATAAGAAAAAACAAACACAGAAATTAATAAGTAAAAATTGTCCGGTTTGACGTGGCAAATGCAAAAGGGCTCTGATTCAGGTGCTGGGAGTGACGTGAATTAACACAACACTCTCAGCGCTGATCTTCCATCAATACCCGAAACACGCTGTGCAAAAAGTAAGAAAAAGTCATGTTAGTTATTATTATAAAAATAGAAATGCAAAGAAAAAAATAAACATTATTAATATTCTTATATTATACGTTCATAATAAATAATTATTATGAATAGAAAATGAAAAATAGAAATAACGTGGAGTAGGTAATGTCAAAATATTAAATAATGTCAGGAAATCAAAAAAAAGTTTTTGTCCTTACTAATATTATAAATCGGAAAGTGAGTTTGTTTGTTCAGCTTTCACGCCGTAACTGTTGAACCGATTGCTTTGAAATTTTGCATTTGTAAAGTTAGAAGTCCGAATTAAATAAAAGGGTACTTTTTATCCCGGAAAAAATTGATATTCCCTAGGGAAACTTAGATTTTTCCGTAGGAATGAAAAGTTTTCTTATAGTTGTCCTTTATACCGCAATGTAACCGAAGTCCACGCGGGGGAAGCCGCGGACGGAAAGCTAGTTCATAATAAAACACCCAGACACATCCAACAAGTACTTAAAACGTCATCACCTAAATACCTGTCAGCGGTGGAAATCGAAACTACGACCCTACGGAATAGAGCCAGACATGCTGGCCACTACACCAACGGGCCTGTCAAGATAGATATCGTATTTACATACATTATCGGCTTTTACTTAAGTTTTAGGTTCAATCGAAAGTAAGTAGCTACCCAAGTCAAAGAAATGAAGAGCGCCCTGTATCGGTAGGTAGGTATCGAGCCGTTAGATGGAGTGCACTTGTTTTTCACTGTCTGAGCGGCTAATTGTGCCATTTTTCATTTGCCCCCACCCCCCCCCGCCCTCCGCTATTTCCGCTAGAGGCGCTAGGGCGGGCGAGCGGGCGTGGGGCGGGCGGGGTGGTCGCCCCTTGTCTTGACCGGCCCGCGATCGACAGGGCCACTGATTGCATATTCCAAGAGAAGTGAACACGACGCTCGATTCTCGTGAAAATGTTTTAGATTACTATTTTAATGTTCACTTAATTTAGTCCCTAAATACATAAGCTAAGCTTGGTTAGCGGTGGCCGTTTGCTTAGCAAGTGTCTCTGTCTGCCTCGCTTTGGGAACAAAAGACGTGAAGTGTATTTGATTATCACTTCTTAGTCAACGTTATTCATTTTAAGAAACTGTTCTGTCTTGGGAAGGCTTTTGTCCTTTAAGTCCCATTAAGGTTTGAAAAGGACTAAGGTACACATGTTATTACGTGACAAGTTTTTGTTTATTAAGAATGCATTTTATAATAGACTAGTTGTGTCGTGCGATGTTTCTCGCGGTTTTTTTTTCGTTCCCGTGGGAATTTCGGAATAAAGTATAGCCTATGTTACTCAGGGAGAAAGTAACATTCCAATGGTGAAGGAATTATCGAAATGCGTCCAGTATTATTGAGTTTATTCATTACAGACATCCAATTCTTTCCTCTTTATAATATTATAGTATAAACATACATATACATATATAGATGTAAGAATCATATTGCACATATCGTAATATTGTACATAAAATACCCAAATAACACAACTAAAAGAAAGTAGCCAAATAAATGTATAGCAAGCGAAAAAAAAAAGTAGAAATTACTAAAGCCACAAACAAGTTGGCACCTAACTAGTTAAAATATTGGACAGTGTCGGACAATATCTCCGTAGCCGCATACTTACGATTATTCTAACAAATGACGCAAAACCATAAAACACGAATTAAAAACTAGAAACCAGTTGTGCGCTCGGAAATTGTTGGATTTATTCAATTATTTTCCGTGGCTCTTTTACGACGGGCCGTTACTCGAACTCTGTGCGCTACAAAGATATAATTAATAGATATTGTAAAAATGTCTGAGGATGTACCAACAAAAAAAAAATGTGGTCGACATAAAATTTATTTTATTGGACGAGGTTCTAATATGGTTCTAGATTTTTTTTTTCTTTTAATGTTGCAAGATGTTACAAGAAAGTTGAATGACACTATTTAAACTGAGCTGTGTCATTTGCGAATTAGTACTACATCTAGCTCATATTTTGAGATATGTACAGGATAGACTGTCTTTTCATTAGTGATTCAACTTTCACACAAGGACACTCTCCTTCCTTGTAATAAGGTCGTTTATTCAACTAATGGGATAAGGAAGGATGCGCTCTTTAGATGGCACCTACTTACGTAAATAAATAGGTACCTACTCAGCTTAGTGATTTACCCATTTGACCCCGACCAGCAAATATAACATGACCTGTCGCTGGCAGGCAATAGCATATTACACCAAGCCCAAATTGCAAGAACAGGACACATAGTCGTGCCTTCATAAAAAAAAATGAGGTGCCTCAGAGCCTCCTACCTAGTTCGTCGGTGCGATATGATAGGCACTTATTAGATTTTTATTACTTTTTGCAAAGTTTAGAATTTGATAAATTTTGTCTAACGGCCGATTATCTATTCCCACAAGTAATTCGTGAGGTCAAAAACCTTCGAACTTACGTTCACTCGCTTACCAGTAAGTGACTAATAAACGTGCGGAAAAAAAAATAACATTAATAATACTTACGAATTTTTCCTACATAAAACGTAAATACGTGCAATAATTGTTTTTTTGGATCAATTGCATTTTAATGGATTTCTAATTATTAGGCACATGTGACGGCCAAAAGGTCCGCTATTGTCCTCGTCTACTCGTAAAGTAACATCCACAATTGCGTCCGACATTCGTTCAAGTCCGTAAATCTATTTTACGGCTGTCAGACTATTTATAGGCGTTCAAAATAGAGACAATAACGAAAGTGGACTGCGGCGTGCGTTACATAAGCACTTCGTTAACAAAACATGGCATTGTCTTAGGCGCGGCTCCTTGCGGTGTCGTGACTCGGACGCATTACCGCGGCGAGGTGTGGCCGCCCCCGGGCCTACTACACCCCCTGCCTACTACGAAAAATCCCCTCACTGTACCGGCCGTCCATTGACCACCTCACACCCTAAACCGGTGCGAGCGAAAGCTCAAAGGCAGCAGTGAACACCGCGCGCTGGGGGGGCGAACGCAGACCGCGAAACTAAAAGGTGGCACCTAGATGAGTGCGTACAAATCACGTTTTGCGCGAATCAATACTAAGTTGAGGCGATCGCCCCCTGCAATAAACAGGTGGGGGCTGTGTAGTTGGGGGCGAGGGCGGGCGGCAGGGGGGGGCACCTGGCCGGCACTAATCACGGATCATCCCGGTAGGTACGCTCGGTAATTGCGGGATGTTTACTGCTGACTTAACGCGCACCAAGATTCGGAGAAAATCGATGAGCTCTGTACTTACTCACTAACTAGGGATAAGGTTAATTTGCAGCTTCTTCGTAGACTAGAAGGCTGGAGTGGTAAGTAGAGACGTTTAAGTACGGCCTTCATTAGACTTATGACTCAGTTGGATATGGATTTGGAATGTTTGTTTATATTTAAAGCTGTCTCTAAATAAATGAAATACTCTCGTCTTCTAAAGGTACGTGAGTCAATTTTGTATGGATCGTAGGATCTCCTACCCCATTCAAGGAGATGCAACACATTCAATTTAATTTACCATTCATCAATTTAATATCTACTCTCTTGTAGGTATACACTACAAGACATTTTGTCCACCTAAACCCGAGACTCGGAAACCATTATGTCTCGATGTCAGTTAATTTAGCAAACAGGAGGGAAACCCACGTGCAACGATCGAAAAACAACCCCGAGTCCAGTAAGAACAGCTTCAAGCTTAAAACTGTGGCGGCCGTAAGAAACGGCTTGACATATTGCAGATTGACATTTTTGCTAACGGATTCAGAAAAGTTAGATTAAATTAAATCGATGATGGTGCGATTCATTAAAAGAATCCGTTTTTCGGACGCATTATTGAATTTAGTTATCAATACACATGCTTCACGCCTTTTAATCCCAAAGCGAGGTAGGCTAGGTACTTGTTAAAGCAGAACAAATCCATAGAAAATAAATTTCCATTGTATTCTCACAGACTAATAGAATCAATATACACACATCAAAAGTGTCTAGGGATCAAGTACATTTTGGAAGATTGCAATCAAGAATATATTTTACAAAAACTGAATTCATTCATAATTTATTCAAAATGTGGTGATAAGTAATTGATACAGGCATGGGGAATTAGGTAGGAGGCCAATCCAGAAGCTTGATTTTGATAGCTAAAAATGTTCCTTGATCCCTAGACACTTTTGATATGTGTAGGTTTCACTTACTCTCCATACATTCGAAAATCGATGTCATTACTCGAGATGTCTTTTTTAATGATCCGAGTACGTACCACGAGTCTCCTAGAGAAATGGATTTGGCTTCTCCGAAAGGATCCGCGTTACAGAGGGAAAATTTGCTTTTCTGGTTTCATTCATTATTTTAATTTTAGGTATACCACTTAGACTGGTAAGGTAAAGACAAGACGGTACAGTACAGCATATTTTTTTTTATCACGGTGTTAACGTCTCCGATGGAGCACACTTCTTCATTAGGAACCTATTCACCCGCGACTTGGAAGTCCTTCAGACTGTACTATGCAGGAAACACAGACTTCGGCAAGTCATTCCACAACCTGGTGGTTCTTCCAATCTTAGTCTCTATCTACAACTCTATCAGCCGTTTCAATTAATAGAGAGGCATAAAGATACAATACAAAAAACATTTTTCCCAGTCACGTCTCAAAGAAACCTTTTCTGGTTAAAAATGGCTGCCGAAAACAATGCAGCCCGCTATATCGTTTACTTCCGTAAACTTAAAGCAAATCAAGCGTTTAAGTTTCCCTTATCACCATCGCGACAGGAATGGGATCGCGTGTGCGGTAACGACTCGGTATGTCAATTTACTTTCCCCGGCAATCATTGTTGTCGGGGTACCCTCCGCGAGGTACGTTCGACGCACGCGTTGCAATCACATTTCAAACTACCCCCAATTCCTTTCCCCGAAGGGTTATTGGTAACAAACATTATTTATTTTCTCGTAATTTGACGCATTCGCGTGACACTCTGTGCTTTTTTTGTGTGCACTTTGGAGAAAGTGGACTTTATGCCTGTTGGATTAGGGGTTGGAATTGTAGTGTGGGGTGTTGGAACGCATTTTTTTTTCGTGCCTCCAGCGGTGATCGGAGCAGCGAGCGTTGTTGGCTCCATAGTTAAATTAGTTTCGGAACTACTTGGATTACGTACGGTTTTGGACACAGTGTGTGAACAACGCAAGTGTAATTTGACTTACATTCCGTAAAAGCTCTAGTTTACTCAGTACAGGTTGTCACTCCAAATTGTATACCTCATATTGTTCGTGACTGTAAATTCCCAATTATTTACCCTTCCCAACTCCTCCACTGGTAATGCTTAACCCTGCGGATAGTTGAGTCTTTAGATGTATACAAAGGTTAAACAAGGTCATGTAACAATAATATCTCAAGATATTTTGTTACTTTATTTAATAAATGTTGAATTAATTTATGAAAATACAACACATGGCCAGAATCATAATGTCTGAGGACAGAATTGCACCGTACATTATTTTCCGAGAGGCCTGGATCACCCGTCCAAATCATTCACTAAATAATTAAATGTCATATACTTACCATCTCGTACCATAACTAAATCATTTTTGGATCGCTATAACTTGGAGACAAACACGCTATATTTAACCATTGCAGTTTAAGATAAAAAATTGTAATACCTAATAACGACGTAACGTATTCTGAAACCTCCTTCAAGCAAGCTTAAAGCTCAACGTAACGTATATCCCACACTAATCTGTTTGTGCAAAAAAGACAAACTATCCTCAAGCGACACTTGAGTAAACATTAGCAACGCATTTTCCAAAACCAAAATAACTATCTCGCAATGACAGCACAATCGAAAACTTGAGGTAGGTTATAGTTATATCTATTACTGCGTATGAAAGTAAAACCGACTGTACACACACTTCCGGCAAGGTTGTGGCGTTTCCGGTGCGTGAAGGGCGCGCATTACAGGTCCGACATGACCCCCCCCCCTCTCACCACCCTGCAGGGGAGGCGGGACAAAATGTACCCACAACTAAAACGCTGGGGTCAACGCGATCCTGCGACATGACATTTTGTTTCGACAACAGACACTGGGAACACAAATAACTTTAGAATGTACTCGACACAATAAAGTTACATAAATCATACGTCTACAAAGGTGATGGGAACTGTCCGGTGCTGGCGTCTATTTTATAAAACACTAGCTGTCCCGGCAAACATTTGTTTTGCCATAGTAAGTTGCCTTTGTACCCCGTATATTTGGAGAAATACAACTGGTGGATGCATAAAAATAGATAGTAGCTGATTCTCAGACTTACTAAATACGTATATAACATTTGGTATGAAATACTGCTCTCATCTTTGGGATGGATCAGCAAAATACCAGCTTGAGGCTCTGGAGGCAATAGAGAGGCGTGCTAGAAGGCTCATAGGTGACGACAGGCTGTTTGATGCTCAGCTACAAAGCCTAGAGCATCGCCGCAAGGTTGCGTTACCTATCCGTCTTCTATCGGGTGCATTTCGGAGAGTGTGCTGCGAAGTTGCATAACCTAATACTTCCATTGCGTTTTCACAATAGGACAACCAGGAGAACGGCAAAACGTAATCCATACCAGGTGGATTTACCATTTATGCGAACCAAACGGTTTGCGTCTACTTTCATAGTGCGAACCGCCAGTATGTGTAATGACTTGCCGGTGTCTGTGTTTCCTGCGCAGTACAGTCTCAAACGAGTTCTCGAGTGGAGACCGCGTCTTGGCAAGCGGAGTGTAGGACGCCCTCAGGCAAGGTGGACTGATGATATACGCAAGATGATTGGCAGAAGCTGGAGCCCATCGCCGTTACAGGGTTCACACGCCTTGTGATGTGCGGGTTATTTCACTATGTTGTCCTTTGCGTTGCGTACATAGACTCTGAAAAAGAGTCCCATTTGTACACGTCCAGTAGCCGGACTCGAACCCGCGACCTACCGGTTACTAGTCAAGGATCCGACCAACTGGACCACAGACGCTTAGTTCTCTAACATATTAACAAAAATAACATTGTGACATAATTTATACCCTTCCATGATTTTCTTCCTTGTAAGTAATAGGGGAGGTGTCCCTAATGTGGACCCAATGATAATTGAAGGAAATCTGATACAGCCCAAGTTATCAATGTTGCTCTTGCAATACAATATGACAAGGAAACAAATAGGACTATTAATAATCAAATATTAGTATTTTAGTGGACAGTAGTGGGTGGGAATTATATTATTAGGTTTGTATGTTGCAGTGGCGTGCACACCATATAGACAAAAATACACTGCCTAACCTTAGTATTTTGGCTACCCGGCCTAATAAAAGAGTCATTGCTAGATCTTTGTTTGTTGTACTCACGACATACGCTAACGGAGGTCCTGTGTTTTGTGGGTGAGTAGATAGATACCTGTGTTTCGTAAAGACAAGTTACCTATACATAGGTGTCAATCCTTGGGGATTACTGCCTACCTTGTCGTAAAAGCCAGTGCGCGCCACTGGTATGTCGTGACCGCCTAACTCCCGAGAGTGTATCGGCGGTTTGAATCCAATGGAAAATGCTACAGGAACAGGATCACAAGCGATTTATTGACATTAAAGAAGCTTTTCCTTACACTCTCAAAACCAACACTCAGTCAAAGTCAAATAAATATTTAAAGTTCCTAAATAATAGTAGTAACTACACACATCAAAAGTGTCTATGTATGTGTTCTTGATCCCTACGATCAAGAACGTTTTTAGCTCTAAAAAATCTAATCTAATCTAATCTTCTGGATTGGTCTCTTACCTAATTCCCTATGCCTGTATCAATGACTTATCACCACATTTTGAATAAATTATGAATGAATTCACTTTTTGTAAAATATATTCTTGATTGCAATCTTCTAAAATGTACTTGATCCCTAGACACTTTTAATGTGTGTGAGTGGGTGAATGGTGGAGGCTGCAGACATGGACCTGAAGAGGTGCCTGTCTGCAGCTTCTACTAGGTACCTTAAACATTGCAATGTCAGAAAATGACTTCTAAGTTGTAACTAAACCTATGCCATATTATAAGAACTTAGCTGTAAACTTAAACGCAATAAACATTTTGTTTTTTGTGTTTTGAAGTCAACAGTTCTTTATGTCATCGTTACAGATATAAAGAAATTTTGCATAACATAAGCTTGATGAACGTCATTTATGAGTTTAAAAACAAAAGTAAACGTCCCCATACTAAAAACTAATGGCGAAATGGCGTAATAAACTACATATCTTAAATGAATAACGCAAGAACAGGACACATGTCATTCACTGCGATTATTTAAAGATACATTGATTCGGTTATTTAAACACAGCCTTAAAACGTTTTCCTTCCAAGAAATACATAAACTTCAAAAGCAATAAACTCTCCTCATAGTTCCGTAGGTAAGCATCCCCGAAAACCCATATATTTTCACATACGCAAGGCGTACGCACAAAAATATCACGATAAAATTATTTTCGTACGCATAAAAATAGACGTTATTAATCGAAAATAGTTCCAACTAAATAAAACGAGAAACGTTTGATCGAATCGGTTTAATCCCTGTCTTCTATAACCTCCACGCACGTACTCACAGTTCACGCCCGCTGTCCAGTTATCACCCCCTTCACCCCACTAACACGTCCCACGCAAAATATACCTTACACCTTGGAGATAGAGTTTAGTTTTCTATGTTCATGGCTGAGGGAGGCGTAGGGGGAAGTGTATTTATATAGGCCGAGCAGACTTGCACTTTCACGGACTGATTGTACTTTACATTCTATACAGTGTTTATGGATCTTTTGTATTGGGCCAAAGCCACCCAGCTTTGTGCGTATAAAAAGTGAAATTCATGCATTCATCACATTTCCAAGTAGTAAGTAGGGTGTGGGTTTTAGTTATGACGGGAATTTCGTGTTTCACATTGACTTGCATAGTTAATTATCAGGGGCATTGTTTTGTTTAATTAATAGCTCTTAGGGATTGTGATTAATGTTATGCCGCTGTGCATAAGCAACGGTAGTCAAAGTCAAAATTTCTTTATTTCATCGTTATAAGTGCTATAACATACAGATATACCTACAGTATAACACAAAGCTTGATGAACGTCATTTATGACTTTAAAAACAAAAGTAATCGTCCCCGGTTCGAATTAATTTCTTTTACCGGCCAGAAGAACCGGGAAGAAACTGGCATCTTTTCAAATCGCCAAGTCTTACTGCTTAGTATACTTAACGTAAATATGACTTAATACTAATTTCACAAATGCTTGATGGCCGGATACATCCCTGACTGGTGAACAGCTCAAGGGCACTAAAAATAAGGTAGCAGAAAAATAAGGTATGATCGATGATGAACTGTTTCTTTCTTAGTTTGCCAGACAAAAAGCTATAGATTCATAAAACCAGCCGTAAGTCAATATCCCAAAGTTTGGTGCCTGTATAAAGACAATCCACAGATTCTACACATACATACGAACTTATATCGTAATACGTAGGTACCGATGTTGTGCAAAGAGCAAAACGCAAAGCTCAGGGCGATGTACGCGTAGGGTTGCCAACCGTACTCTAAAATAGAGTATTGTACTCTATATCATGTTAGCGTACTCTATAATCTA
>SJJU01018951.1:0-16249 GCA_012932125.1 Conopomorpha cramerella
TATAGTTTGTTCATTTCACTGAGAGAATTTATGTAAACACACTTCCAGTGATTGTTCCACTTTTTAATGCAATGCGAGGGCGAGGCCATGTTGAGGAATATTACTAAAAACCCCCCACTTTCCTTTGGTAAACTTTAGGAAACTCAGACAAAAAAAAGAGTTCTTTAAGAGGCACATTTTTCAGATTATAAAAAATAATTGTTTTAAAAATTGTTTGATATCTTTTGTATGACGTATTTTTATTTTCTGCGTATTAAATAATATTTTAAATCATTCTGTGTAAAACGACAGAATTTAACTAATTACCTGTGATTCTACTTCTTTTAAACAGAAACGTTAAAACGTTTACACTATCATCACCAGCCCAAACTTGTCCACTGCTGGACACTACACTATGTATAACCATTTTTTAAAAGCTTTTATTTTTGTTTGTTTACATAAATTCTCTCTGTGAAATGAACAGACTATAGTGTTGATAGAGTTGAGACCCCGTACAGCTGCTATCGTCGTATGGCAATATTAAATGTGGCTCAGGCTGGCTGGACAAATCTTCAAAATGGGTCACAATTAAGCAGGTCAATAGGCCACTAAATGTGACGGCTAAACATCATTACTTCAGAATTTGTGACGCTACAGAGACTTAGATAATCGATTGAAAAAGTGTACAGCCAGCTTGAAAAAGGCCTTTTCGCTAGTCTCCCAATCTCGGCAACGGAAGTGATTTCGACAAGTTTGTATATCAACGGCCGTCACAAATATTTGTGACAGCCATAGAAACAAAAGCTTTGTGATACTTCATCATCAGCCCATACTTGTCCACTGCTGGACATAGGCCTCTCCTCTCTTGTGATACTTACAGCGGTTTAATAGAAAAATGCAAAAATCTGTGTCCAGCCAGCGTGAATTTACCTAGAAACTCTGGCTGGACACCTCTGTATCTGATGAACGCGGGAGCGTTTTAGAATACGGTTTCTTTATTAGGTTTTAGTGACGCAATTTGTGACTGCAATAACGTTGAATTTATGGCGTCACATATGAAGGTTTACAATAAATCTGTGAAAACTTGGTGGTGAAAACATGTGTCCAGCCAGCCTGAACTTCAAGCTGGCTGGACACATGTATCTCCGCTACCTGATGGTCTTTCACCTTAGGAATACGTTCCAGTTTTAGTGACGATGTCGGTAATGATAACCTGAATTTGTGACGGAGAAACTTTGAGCAGTTCCGAAAATATTGACAATTTAAAAGCAGGCGGGGCAGCCTTTCATGAGTGTCTTGTTCACTACTTGGGCCCCTGCCTGCGGCGGGAAGCCAGCGGAGCGCAGTTTCTTCGGATCCAGCTAACCTTAAAGACTGATTTACCATAGACTTCGCATGTATATCAAAAACGCTTTTTGATCACTGAATGGCAATGCTACTAGGGTTGCCACCTTTTTTTTTTTTTGCAATTAAAGTACATTGGTTATTATACGTAAGAAAAAGAAAGTACACACTATCAAAATAAAGTATAATTTATTTTTCTTTATTATTATATTTAAAAACATATTTTTGATTGCTTTTTGCAATTTGTATCAAATTAGCATTTTTACTAAACAATTGCACAGCATCTTTACATTCTATATTTAAATTAAAATAAATAAGTAATTCATTTTTTATCAAATTTAAAGACGCTTTGTTTCTTTCGTCTCGCCATTTGCTATTCATCACAGAAAAAACTCTTTCTGTGAATGCTGACGTGGCGGGAATAGACAATAAAAATGAAATTACCTTATACAAATTTAAAAAATTATTATCGCTCATATTAAATACCTGCTGCCATTTTTGTGCAGTTGATAGCTCTGCAAAACCCGTAGAAGTACATAATTGATTATAAACTTGGTTTAATAAAGCGATTTCTCCATAAAGATCATCCATATCCACATTAAGTTTTTGCAGATTTAAATTTTCAATTATGTTTACAATATTGTCATTCTATATTATTCTTTAAATTTATATTACCCAGTGTAAATAACCAGTTCGTGCTATTAAAATCAAACCATTTATTCAGGTACACTAGGGATTCGTCAAAATTAATAATAAAAAATTCCCTTGAATTTTTCTAGTCAGTTCCGGTGAAGATAACAGTTTAATTTTTTTGCCTGTTTCATAGCCAAAAAACAGATCTTGTTTTCTTTGCGCTAATTGATTTCTAAGATTAACCATAATCCCAAAAGAATGTAACTCCACATAATTTGCATTTTGCATTATATTCATTTAGTGGATCATTAATTAACCAATCGCCATGTTCGATTTCCCAATGACTTTTATATTTCTGCAATCGTTTATTTTTCTGTTTTGTCGTATTATCTTTTTTTAAACATTTTTTCGGTGTAGTATCCGTTTCACTATCGAAATTGCGTTTTGCAGGTGTTTGTGGAGTATTCTTATCCATAATGTACTATAGCATAAATCTATAAAACTTTATATCGTATTCTAATAAAATTGCACTCAACCGCTTTGCACAAAACAAACAAATTATTGTGATAATTATTGACACGCTGACATCATTGACATTTGAGGTTAGGTAGCGTTCAGAAATTGTACCTAATTGTACAAAACGAGTGCTTGAGTGATGTGGCGCCGACGAGTGGCGACATCGATTCAGCACTAAATCACCAATCTATAAATTTCGTTTAACAAATTCATCGACTAAACTTTTCAAAATCTCGAAGAAATCAAATCATGCGAAATAAAGTATTTCTGTGAACTTTGTTGTTCTCATAAAGTATAGAGTACAATTATCTGAAATAACGTAAAATACTTTATAATAAAGTACGGGTGGCAACCCTAAATGCTACCCTGACCTGCCCCCCTAGCACAGCGCTCCAAGAAAGCAGTGACAAGACATACAACGCGCTACGATTGGTTGAAACGAGCTGAGTCGCACGATTTGTGACATAACAGCCAATCACAGCGCGTATTTGTTCTATGTCTTGTCTCTCTTGACGCGCGTGCTCGGCCTGCTGTTTCGTCAAAAGGCCGAACAGGCCTGCCGTAACATGGATGGGCAATACCCAGTCACTTGGTGGCATGATTTGTTCGGTGGGTGGTAACTAGATAAAAAATAGAATGAGAATATTTTTAGTATCATAAATCTCCGAAAAATTTAAAAAGCCTGACAAAGCTGGACAAGCCAAGGACAAAGGGTGTCCTTTATTTTAGCCCGTCGCGTCGCAGAATAAAAGCCTACCTGCACACATCAAGTGTCTAGGGATCAAGAACATTTTTAGCTCTAAAAAAAATCTATTTTCCTTAAATCAAATCTAATCTTCTGGATTGGTCTCCTACCTAATTCCCCATGCCTGTGTCAATGACTTGAATAAATTATGAATCAATTCAGTTTTTGTAAAATATATCTCTTGATTGCAATCTTCTAAAATGTACTTGGTCCCTAGACACTTGATGTGTGTAGTTTGCCTTTTATTAAATCAAGATAGACTGGGATGTGCCTTGTTTGTTATTTTTCTGTTACTAGGTATGTGTAGTGTATGACCGATAGTGCGAAAAATTTTATTTATTCATTTACACACACAAACATTACATAACAGTTTAGCCTAATGCGTAATGCTGTTGTCTAAAAACGATCTGTTTCAAATTTTGCATTAGTATACATAGGCATCTGTTTGTAAAATGCTGCTAAGGTAATCGCCGAAAAATCTTTTAGATAAAATTTGTTAGATACTTTAATTTTTTTTTATATAAGTGAAGGAGGTTGTCAGTTGAATTTGATATTGCTTCTCGCAGCCGATCATGCAGGATTCTCATCAGCGGGCTACCACTGCATGTCCGCTTCGACAACATCGACCCACTGCTCTCTGAGTATGGAAATGTGCAGCACTGCGACAAAGTGACATCCAGAGATCAGAACACCCAGGCGGTGCACATCACTTTTGAAACTCCGGAACAAGCACAGCAGTGAGTATTTGAGAGCGAAGACTTCCAATGTGCTGCTTGCTGGTGTGGTCATATTCTGCTGACGTCTTCCGCTTTTTCGCATGTCTGACGTATTTGTGTTTTTTTTGCATGCATCATAAGTTACTTTAGGTTTCGTTTCTTTATTCTTTAGTGCACTTTTATCAGCACATTCTACGTGGTGGTGTTGTCTGTTACAATCACTGTTCTTCATTCTGTCTCATTGGGTGTTGGTCTCTGAGGTTCGACTACATTTCTGTCTTAAATTGATAATAACTATCTTATATTATCATCTTAATTAAAGATAGGTGCACTGGTACTAATGTCACGACATCAGTGCAGTTAGTACTTTAAGTGGCCGTTTGGTGATGTGTTACGATAGTCTGTTCGATGGAGATGTTTTGTCGCACGTTCTTATGTTAGCGAGTTCTTCTACACATGGTTCTGGTTGTGTGAATATTAACTTTGTGAATATGTGAACCTTAGAATATTTTAATTATTTAGGCGGTTTTGGTAAAAATTGTTACGTAGCTATCGAGATAAGGTGCTTTATTATGGGATTTTAATCCTACCTATGTTTTTGTATCTAGGATTATGCATGTACTTATCTTTAAATGTTAGGTACAAGTCATCATCAGCAATAGACATCTCGTTTCAACTTGTGATTTTTTTTCTGTCTATTCTTTAGTAAGTAGTAAGTTCGATTACTGGTTGTTACCCTGTCCTCCTATTAGTATCATTAAAAAACGTATAAATAAATGTAATATCTAATGATGATGTTAACACGCTGTAATACTTTTTGTTGTAGAGCTGTCAACGGCCTTAACGGCTGTGATTTCGAAGGGGGCAGACTCAAGGTCGAGGCTGTGGAGCAAAATGCTCGTAGCGGGAGACGAGGGCGACCTGGCGGCGGCCGTGGCGGCGGTGCTCCCGGCGGTGGCGCACGCCCCACTGACTTTCCACTGCGACTCCTGGTGCAGAGTGACATGGTCGGCGCTATCATTGGGCGCCAGGGCAGCACTATCCGTCTCATTACGCAACAAAGTCGTGCCAGGGTTGATGTCCATCGGAAAGATAATGTCGGCTCTATGGAAAAGCCTATCACAGTTTATGGTAATCCTGAAAACTGCACGAATGCCTGCAAGAGAATTCTGGAGGTTATGCAGCAGGAAGCTACCAATACAAATAAGGGGTAAGAATTTCTATAGAGTACTTTACTATTCACTGACAAAGTGCAATAATTACAAATCAAATATTTACAAGCTGTAAATACTTTCAACTGTATTTCATATACAGGGTAATTACTTTTAGGCTCATTTGCAGCCTAAATGAAGACCCTATCCAATTTAGCTACCAAAATCGGATCGGATCTCCATGGGTACCTAATTAACTTAAAATTAAAAAAATAGTCGTATGAAGTCGCTGTTGCCTAGTAAAATTTATTTTCGCACTATTACGTTGCCTCCGCCTACGCCGAGCATAGTCTGCCACACGCTCAAAGTAATGTGTGATGCTCGTTGACCGTGCTTACCGTAGTCTTAAAAAGAGGTAATTTTATATAGAATAATATTTACTTACATGAATTGTACGAAGAAATATAAAAATGTGCCAGCATTTATTATCCTGTTGGAAAAAAGGGCACTCTGCAGCATCACGCACATTTCAGAAGTAGATACCCGCTCATATTGGGTATAGTTTAGGTTACCTTGAAGAAATAGTTCTGAGGTATATTATTAGGCTCTGGTCGCCTTTTCCAATCTTGTCATTTGTAATTTTTTATGTACAATGTACAATAAATTGGCTTGTTCACTTTGTTAAAAAAAAAGAAAATCAATAATCATGTATTTTATCCATAAAATTGTACTTATATGTATTGTCACCGTGTGACTTAATACCAACAAACAAAGTACTGTTGTTAAATAACGTATTGGGAAATGGGAATTACCTACAAGAGTCGAGCAGGCTTAAAGAGATTTCACAGCACCACTTAGCATTTAGCTCCCAGTACTTAGGTACTGGTGTTGTATTAGAAGTGTAGTTTTTGACATGACGCACCGCTATTTTTCAAACATATTTGTGTGCCCTCAGGTCGCCCATGCCCAGAGAGCCAAAATGACAATCAAACCGACTAGTGTCCCATTTTGTCTAGTCCCTATTTGACTACCGTGCTTAACGGACTAGCGGTCATTGTCTTGAGTGCGTAATCGTCTAGTTTCTAATCTGAAGTAGTTGTACTCACGAGGCTAAATCAAGCGAATCTATTATTGATAAACCTTCTTATATTTCCTCTTTAGATAATGAGCACAAAGAATATTATTGTTGTCACTTGTGTTACTTGCCAATCGTGTCATTTGGAATTGTTGATAAAAAGTAGGTACAAAAAATGCCGGAAGATTTTGCAATTATCACAAATCTAGAGGGGCAAAGAAACCATATTCAGATGTGGATATCGGTTTAATATCTGTTTGCAAAATAAAAACGGGACAACATTGTGGAGATGTGTTAACCGCAATGAATGCTCGGCATCTATTACCCTAGATACTAAAAAAAATATCAGTTTTACGGGAGAGCATTCATACCTGTCGCCCTGACTACGTACAAAATGACATATATTTAGCAACATATTTGTGCAAAGAAGAGGTAGGTATACAATTTAGCAACCTGTTCAAAAAATTTACGAAAAACATTAGAGTCCTTAAAAGAAAAGAATGGAGCTTATATTTATTCTGTACCATCGTATAGCTCGAAAAGAACTTCCCTTTACCGCCGTAGAAAACAATTTTTAGATGGAACTAGACAAAATGGGACACTAGTCGGTTTGATTGACACTCTGGCATAGGCGACCGGAGGGTTTGTATGCACTTGTAGAGGTCTCTAGTAGGTTATTTCGAGATATTTTTGGTAGATGTACCTCCACGACAAGTGTAAAAACATATCTAAAATAATGTTTCATCAATTACCAATGATTAGGATAGTATTTTTGTCCTGATATTACATTAGAATATACGTGCTATTCGCGTGCTATTGTTTGGTTATGTTAGCTTGAATGGTTTACCTAACATTTTGGATTAAAATAATATACCTTGATGTCAGATTATGTTTAGTATCTCTCTCTAGCTTAACCTGCTAGACCCTTTGAGGGAATATAGTGGCTTTCCAAAAGATTTTGTCATAGTTAACGATAAAAACCTTGTCCGCGCAATAGCGTCGAATACTCATGCAGTTTGGAACGAAGTAAACAAATTGAAATACCTATATTCGTTTAATTTTGCTTATTGGATACGTGGTATTCGGGTCGTCCCGATACTGTTTTGTGGCTTACCTAAATACGAGAGAAGTTTAAATAAATTCATATTTTACATGGTATCTAAACCTCTGGCCAAAATCGTCATATCTAAATTTGGTATATTTTACCCAATCCAAACCTGACCAAATCAATAGAGGGGCAGGCATTTGCAATTTGTATAACGAAATATAAGCTGTTCCGCACCTATCTGTTGTACCTTGGTCTTGTTAAAATATATCCCTGATAAATATGTTTTTCAATCAATCAAGTACTGATATTGAGATTAGTTTCATGGTCACTAGGTTTATCTCTTAACACACTGCATAATACATACAGGTATCCTGCTGATTTGTTAACATCAAGTTTGACCATTTTTAATGAAACGCGCTCAGACATATAAAGCCTTGGGCACACCAAACGCGGGTCGTAGGCGGAGCGCGGCACGCGTCACACGTAATAAAATACAGAAGCGACAAAGCGCACCCGCTGCGCTGCCGCGCTACTTGTTTGGTGTATCAGGTCTGTATGGCGGCCATAGTAATACAGCGTAGATGACCCGCGCTGCTGCCGCGCTCGATCTGTAGCGACGGGGAGCAGCGCGGCGCGTGAGCATCGCGGGCCCGGCGCGGCATTTTTGGTGTGTCATGCTTCATACATTTCCCTGAATTACATATAGCGCGGGTCCGCGCTGCTCCCGCGCCGCGCACGTCCCGCTTTTGGTGTGCCGGAGGCATTACTCAATATTGTTAACGCCAAGTAAGTAGGTAACAAAGGTAAGCTCGAGCTTGTCTTTGATTATATTCGCGCCTATCTATATACCCGGTGAACAATATTGAGTTCTCATGTTTGACATCGTCAATTTAAGGTTGTAGGCTCCTATAAAATCGAATTCTTACTAATTCTACATTTTCCTAATTCCAGAGAAATTTCGCTCAAGATCCTTGCGCATAACAATCTTATAGGACGCATAATCGGAAAAGGTGGAAACACCATTAAGAGGATAATGCAGGAAACTGACACTAAAATAACTGTGTCTCCTATCAACGATATGAGCAATTTCAACCTGGAGCGAATTATCACAGTAAAGGGAACTATTGAAAATATGGCCAAAGCAGAATCACTTATTTCAGCCAAACTGCGTCAGAGCTATGAGAGTGATCTTCAGGTAAGTTATGATAAAACCTATTTGGTAATAGAAATGTTAAATTATTATAAAGCGTACTCGCCTTAGGAAACACAAATAAGCATTTAAACGACGAATATTGTAATATCTGGGTTAGCTGAATTAATTTATCGCCTTCTGATTTCTTTCTCATTATATTGATAAACTGTGACATGAACTATGATAGCGTCATTTCGCTTATCCATTCTGCCATGTCCAGTAATATTTTATTTTATTGTTAACTTGCTGTCCCGGAAAACATTTTTTTGTCATGGGCCTTTGTAGCCAGTGTCATTGAATGGGTAAAATTTGAATTTCATTCACCTTTGGACATTCTGGTTCCAGAACATAAATAATTCCAAGACCAAAATTAACCACATTGGTCCAGCCGTTCTTGTTGTTTTATGGAGACAAACGGACAGCAACTCATTTTATATAAAAGTATACATAGAAAAAATGTCTTCCGCACAATATATACAAAGTGCACGACTTCGTAAGGTTGTAGGTTTTAGGCAGGCATAAGCGTGTAAGCGTGTGTTTGTAAGTTACGCAACGCTGAAGGAAAACCTCGTGATGAAGAAGCAGCATGTCACAAGGTGTATGAATCCTATAACGGCGATTAGTCCCCACCCCCTATCACGTTGTCTCGCTTGTTAAGCAAACATGGGTATTTGCTTAGCAAGTGAAACTTTAAAGGCGTGAAATGTTTTTTTTTTTATTTAATTTGGCGTTTTTCCGTAACAGGTGCTGGCGCCGCAGAGCATAATGTTCCCGGGACTTCACCCAATGGCAATGATGTCAACCGGACGTTTCTGTGGTCCTCCTACACCGTTCGCACCTTCTTTGTATGCCCCAATGCCTGGTCAGGGAGCGCAGCAAGGCGCAGGGGATTCGCAGGTAACATAAGAATATTTTTATGTACAACAAATTGTGTACGAGTATAGCTAAGCAAAAAAGATTAGACTTTATTATGTTAACAATTTTACATATCTGTATAAACACTTCTGGATACTTTTTGGCTGTACCTGTAATAAATATTGTGACGTACCTACTCATAGAATATTAATCAACAATGTTGATTTTCAGGAGACAACCTACCTTTACATTCCAAATGGAGCAGTGGGTGCAATTATCGGAACAAAAGGCTCGCATATACGGTATATCATCCGTTTCAGTAGTGCTTCGGTGAAGATAGCTCCACTTGACCAAGAAAAGCAAGGTGAAGGCCCGAATGCTCAACAAGAACGCAAAGTTACTATTGTAGGCAGTCCAGAAGCACAATGGAAGGTATGGTAACATAGTCATTCACATCTTAGATCCCTTTTACGCTATGTATATAACCCACCCTCCACTACACACGCCACTTTACCTTACATTGCTGTGTGGTGACGGCTGTCACCACCCCAGCTCAACATTTCCCGTCAAAGTCGTAAGAGGCGACCGAAGAATCAGGAACAGGAATACAACCTTATGGGAATGTCCATACTAGAACACAGTAGAAAAATACTAAAATTAATTTTAGCCGCCCGCCGTCGAACGTGCATTTTATTTATGCTCTCGACAAGAAAGGAAAACTAAACGTGTATACATCATACGTTATGTCCCTCGCATTTCGTTTTCATCTGACCCATTGTTGATAGAAACATAACTCTAATGCTCCCATTGATTTAAACATCGCAGTGGTTGCTACCTCGGCTATTTGATGCAATTGAGATGCGAATAGACTGGCATGTCTTCAATAATATTGATGTTGCTGAGTTAACACTTTGGTTATTGTTTTATGTATGATTATGGTGTTCACAGGCGCAGTACCTGATCTTTGAGAAAATGCGCGAGGAGGGCTTCATGTCGGGATCTGATGACGTGCGACTGACTGTGGAGATCGTGGTGCCATCGACGCAGGTGGGACGCATTATAGGCAAGGGCGGGCAGAATGTTCGCGAGCTCCAGCGCGTCACTGGCTCGCTGATCAAGTTACCCGAGCAGCCGCCGCAGCCGGGCAACCCTGCGCAGGAGCAAGAGACTACTGTACACATCGTTGGACCATTCTATAGCGTACAGGTTAATATTTTTTTCTTTAATATTAACTACTTTTGCATCTAATTCAAAGTTGTACCTACTGCTATTATAACAATAATAATTATACCTTTACCTAGTAATATAGTAGAAATAATATTCCTTGGCGCTTAGCGAGTTTTCATTTAAATGTTGTCTACTTCTTGTATGATGTGCATTTTTTGTAGAGGCCATATCTACCTACACATAAGTACTTGTACAATTATCTGTGGTAACTTTTAGTGTTTAGGAATACATGCTCTTGCGAAATTATGTTTAGAAAATACTTTAACATTGTAGGTGGACTTAGTTAGCACTTTCTTTTCTGTATGAAGCTCATAGCGAATATTGCCTGCTTATAATTATTCAATTTAGATTTCTATAGAAGCTCTGCGAAAATTTGTAATGTTGGTACTCATAACTTAACTACACATTAAAAATAGGCGATTTTTGTGATAGATTCTCCCTGATATCGGAGCAAATGGGAAATGCAACTGCTCTAGCTGCTTAATTGCGAATTATTGCAAATTATCGTGCGGGAAAAATGTGACATTTTTAAAAATTTTAAATAATATCAGTAATAATGAAATAATAGCAGCAGAAATTTGTAATAATAGCAGTAGGAATGAATAAACTATAGTATGGCATGAATAAGTTTGTGATATTGTTAGTGTACAAGTTACTTGTTTGTATGTTACAGTCTGCTCAGCGCCGCATCCGCGCCATGGTGGCGCAGACGAACACGGCCGGCCGCCACCGCCGCTCGGCGGCGCCGCCCGCGCCCCCATCGCAGTAAGCGAAGCCCGCCCACTCCCCCTCACCTCTGCCCACACCCGCCACTTCACAACACCCCAACCAACCAACCTACATACTGCCACCGCCCTACCTCACCCAGACAACTTTGTTGTCAAAAGGGACAGTGCAAGTAGGATATGTTTGACTACAAATGCGTCCAATGTTGTAATTATATTATTGTAGTGAATTATAATAATGAATATTGATGAATCCATATTTTATCCTCTGAATATCTACGTTGATGATGAATATTGAATATTTATTAATCATATACACTATTTTGTTTGAACGGTAGTGCCAGTAAAGAGAGTTTCTTGAATATATTTTAATTGTTATATTGTTTTCATATCCATGTTATAATATACAACATAGTAGAATCATAGTCTGCAATAGTTATTGATTACTTTTTCTATACACAAGTTAATAACCATATCGATGTACCATACATTAAAATACAATATACACACAACCAAGAAGTACATATTTTGTTCTGTTATCTTCTTATATAGATTAATCTGTTGATCCACAATATTAAACTGTTGATAATGTAAAAGGCGTGTGGGACAGAACAAGAGAATGGTAATGAAACTATCGATTTGTGGTATTACGGATAATTGCTTTGTGAGTTTATTGAAGAATATTCCTTTGTTGTATATGCTGCAGTTTCTATTTAGAAGCGGATGTGAAGGGTGTTTGTTATGTAAGGTCTATAAAAAGTCGTGTGCATCGGGTTTAAGTAACTTATCCAAAGAAAAGGCCGAGTGCGTGTTGATCCACACGGAGTGTCCGTGGGCGGGCCGCGGCAGCGCCGCCGCTGCCGCGCTCTCGCCGCGGACGCCTCCACGAGCTATGGATGTAATTATTTTTGATATAATAGGAATTTTAAAGTAAGTAATAAACAAAGGATGTTTTTAATCTTTAAGTAACATAATTTGTTGGTCGTTTTCTTTGTAATTTTGTCTTTGTTAGCTTTATAATGTTTCTGTATTACTACTTTGATTACATGAGATTGAGAATAAAAGAGATACCGTAGCGTTATGGTGAGGAAGCATCCCTGCTTGTGATGCTAGTGATACTTGTGTTAACGTTCAGTCATTTAAGTTGTATTTGTGCCAAGTGAGATAAGTAAGAGAGATTAATGTTAAGTGATTATTCATAGCATATTTATACGTATAGTAGTATATTACACATGAATACATTTATATATTATTATATATATTTAATATTATAATTTATATCTTTGTGATACTTACTTATATTTTTGACAGATACTAAATTAATTAATGGAAGTCCCTTGCAGAAAAAGACTTATCAGGGTTTCGAAAAATATCTGCCAATTTAAATTTGAACTCTGGAAACTATTAAAAAAACAACGTTAAAGAATAGTTCTGCTATCGCTGCATGAACATCTGAAGTCACGCAGGAAGTGGTTGTCTGTAAATAACGGCAGGACCCTCGCGATCATTCCCAGTCTCCATGTTAAATCACGGTAACAGGCGGTTTTTGACAAAAGCTATTTTTCACTCACATTATTCTTTACAACCTCAGTCGTATTTTGTGACTGAATAGGTTTTTTTTACCAAAAACCGAATAATGCATAGCATGTGATGTACTACATGCAGTACAACTGCCGCTAGCTATAGACAAAACTTCTCGTCAGTTAAATAAAAGACGATACGTAGCGTATTAAATTTGTGAGGTGGGACATTAAGTACATTCAGTAAATTGATTTTGACATTTCATTTCGCTTTATGCCTAGTAAACCATACTTATTAAACATTGTTTGGCTATTGTTTGTTGACGGGCAGCGATCGTAACATGGGCATGATTTGTGCGGCACGGCGTAACATTTCATTTCGGCTCTTTCATTCGGCATGCGCGCACATAAGTATATGTTACGGCTGCTGTATATTTCTTTTTTGGCTTGAATCGTAATTACGCTGATGAACGATTGTGGGATGATGCATTAACCGTTTCATTTGATTTTTGCGTTTAATGTGTCCCACAAAACAGCGGTATCTCCCTAGACAGAACGATTCGCGCATTGACGTGTTGAGTTGACGACAGTATAAATGACAAAATGTAATTGTATCACAGAGCACATGTATGCATGCAAAACATTATAATTATGATACAGGTACCTTATACGCTACGGAAAATCTGAAAACAGCTATGTTGCAACTAATGATTGAAGCACAAAAAGTAATGAAGGGTTGTCGTAATCGACATTTGTTTAGTTTAGTAGGTACCTTTTGAAGCACTAGGAAGATGGTAGTACAGTTGATCGATTGCTCCACAGCGAACTACTTCTGTTCAGCATTTTGTTTTGTATTTCTTATTATGAGGGAATTTAAAATTAGATTAGAGCTTGATAAAATCTCTGCTTCAAGTTTAGGACGATGCCACTATAATAAGTGACGTTGCACAATGGGCAAATTTAAATATTTATACCTTCTTAAAGCCTACGTTGAAATAAAGGGAATACTGGACAAGAGCTTTGCTTTTAGAATGGCTTTACGAAGGGATCTCATGGCCATCTTTGTCGATTCATTTAGTTCTATATTTTGACTAATGAACCTACTGACACTTGGAGTGGACAACACGGATAAGTCATGAAATCAATTAGAAAGAATTTATTGATCGATTGACATGTTTTTACTACCTCCGCTACTAACTAGTTACGGATACGATTAGACACGTTGACAAATTTATGCACGTATAATGGTTAATCCTTAATTATGTACCTATATCAAGTGTCTGTATACATTTATATTGTGACAACGTTTTGCCTAATACCATTAGGTACTCAATTGGTTCGAATTATACCTATTGTCTTAATTGACCAAAGACTACAATAGTCTAACCATATGTGTATAAAGTGTGTGCATATAGATTATGACTATACCTATAGCATTTGGGTATTTATAATTTATATGAACAGTTATTTGATTTAATAGCTAGTTACTATGAGGAGTAGAATGTGCGCCGGCGCACGCCTATCGGCACTGGACCGCCGGGCCACGTGGATGGCCGGGCGGACTCTACTTGATGGTATGAAGGCGTCTACCAAATACGGTACATGCCGCCCGGTCCTTCACCACGCTCAGGGTTTCTCACTTTATCCAAATAAAAAGGAAAAAGTTCAGGCTTACTTAAACCGACAATTTATTTAATTTCAAACATAGATCGTTTGGAATCCTCAGAAAGTAAGATATTAACGAAATAGATGCAGACGGCCTTATATACCACGCACCAACAAGTATTTTGTGACTGACGGAATATTGTAATCAGTACTCGCAATAAATAGGAACCATGTGACAGAAGCGTGTTGTTTATTCCTTTCAGAATTGATGAAAAAATATACGTTTTGATTTGTAATGTCTTAAGAATGCAGGAATAGTTTTAGTTGTTTTAATTGTATCGTTGTGGAGTAGAGTTAAGTTCGGCGCAGGCGCAAGGAGGCAAAGAGACTGAACTACACCCCTGCCTCTGCGCGCCTGCGTCCTTTACTTGTCATTTTCACTATTATTTTCTTTCACTCATTTCATCGCATGCCTACCAATTTACTTTTTACACGTCTATATCTCATTGTGTTACGGATACTAGTGTAAACGGTGTGTGATCGATTGTATTGATTGTGATTGATTGAGAAATTTAATTATCATTTTATGTATTATGTTATTTTATTGATAATGCGAGCACACATAGCTTTTGGTTATATGTATTCGTTCACTTTAATTATTTTTTGCGCATACCGGAGGAGTTCTATTTTACTTGAGATATAAATGAGACTCTGTAGTCGTCAATAGTTACGTACCTATAATATGTATGTCGGGTTCCGTGCGCGTCACGCAAAGCCTGCTCGAATGCGATGAACGTCCTGCAGTATCGGGCAATGGTTCCGCGCGGGTTCATTGCACATGCCACGAGCACGTCGCACGCGGGCAGTGCGGCTTCTGCTCGCAGATATTCAATACATTTTAAAAATATATGCACCAATATTATATTTTACCTATTTACTTAACTTCAGTTAATCGAGGAACGGTTAACATTGATTTCAATGAAACCACCTTAACTTTACATTTTACTGTTATTTTTAGAACCATATATGATTGGTATAAGTTTTGAAACTAATAACTACCTCAATATTAAATACTAAATGAATATGATAATTATCTTTGTGCATGTTTTGGAAACTGAATTTGAAATGAAACTGAAAAAATTCAATATTGTATAAGGATACTACTATATTTTAAACATAGTAATGGAAAATGTCAAAATTTGGTTTCTTAACGTAATAAAAATTTAAAAAAATGCGTTGTTTTCTTTATAGATCGGTATGGGGGAAATGCCATTTTCCAGGTTGTTAATTAATTAAATCCCTAGGGTCACTAGTTGGGCTGGACAAATCTTCAAAATAGGTCGCAAAGCAGGTCAATAGGCTACTATATGTGACGTAAACACCTTACTTCAGAATTTGTGACGCTACAGAGACAATCAATAGAAAGTTTCCAGCCAGTTTGAAAAACAACATCGCATGTGGCTCTGGCTGGCTGGACAAATCTTCCTTGTAGTTCCACTTGTACCCCTGAATTTGGCCTTGCCGCTGCTTTACCATTTGCCAAAGACAAAAATATTTGAAGGCTTGAAATATATCAAGTATGAAGTCGGAAGTTATGAATTTACAAATGCCGAAATTTATTAAGTACCTACCTTGAACGTCTCTTGGGTAAAAATAGTAATGTCCTGTCCGTTCTGACCGTATTCAGTGAGCGTCATAGAACAAATAATTTTTAAAAAGCCAAGAGCCAAAAGTTTTGTGATACATCGGTTTAATAAAATGCGTGTGCGTCCAGCCAGATTTTGTCGAAAATCACATTTGTTTTTAAGTAGATAATTAGAAGTCCAACTTCTTCAATTGTTGTGCTGATTTTTAAATTTGTTTTGCTTATGGTTTTTTAGTTATTTGACAAAAACAGATCTGGCTGGGGTAACGTTAC
>SJJU01018970.1:0-12017 GCA_012932125.1 Conopomorpha cramerella
CTAGACATTTGTGATGTGTGTATTAATTACCTATACATCAATTGCTAGAAGTATTATAGGACTCAAAATCTGCAAAGGTTTCGTCCAACTTCTGTATTAGGTATGTGTATCTCTAATGGTCTCTTCCCTTCAATATTATCACTGTACCTACCTAATAACCAAGAGGAATAACGATTGAAACACAGCAGCCGACCAAGTGAGATTTGCAAAGGGAACCAATCCTTTTTTTATAAAAATCTTGCTTTGAATAGTCACATCGTATGGCATATGACAGAACTTAATACGTTTGTTAATACATACGGACTAACTCATTTCAGTAGATCTGTAATACCTTCAGTGTATGTTACACCGCGGACTCTGGAAGTTATATTGTTATCAAGTTGACGAGCGGTGTTAAGGGTTAAGCATGAAATGGAAATTTTGACCTTAGAGGTGACTGTTAGATTTATTCGTATCTATATTTTTACCAGGACAAGAGACTGATACAGATCCAAATACGAACAAAATCTAATATATTCTAACGATCTCGATATTTTATACTCTCATTAAAGAATACGCAAAGGTTGATAACTCATCCACATCGTAGTGTGTTAACAAGATATTCAACCATATAACTACTGCTTGAGGTATACTAACCTTATCACCGGTATAAGGTTAACACACCTTTCGGAAATCGTCCTGGAAACCTTGTCATGCATTATTGTTTAATGAAACGCGCCCGGGCATTAAAACTCATCGTATATTATTGATCAGATAACAGATCACAGTGGCGTGCAATTGGAGAGGCCTATGTCCAGCAGTGGACAAGCATGGGCTGATGACGATAATTGTTCTCCGGGTATATCGGTGCCACTCGTGACCACGACGCATGCAACTGCGTGGAAAATAAAAGGCAGAATGGTGGTCAAACGCTTGTTCATAGTGATAAAAAAATAACACAGGTAAGCTCGAGCTTGTCTTTGACTATTTTCGCGCCAATAATCCACCTGGCACCGCAGATTAATCACTTTATCACTTGATCGGGCTCTTTGACACACGACGGAGACTTCGCATCCGACTTTTTGCGGACAGTGGACAGCTAGCTCAAGCAACGAAAAAGGAATGATGCTAAGACAAGATGGCTACAGACAAAGGATCAAGGAAGATCTTTACCTACATATGTACTTGACTCTTACTAATAACACTTTTGTTGTCAAATTCTGAAACTTACAAAAGGCTTAGTCTTTTTCACACGTAAGGGAAAAACTTCCTTTAAATGAAAATGTTTTCGCATTTGACATTATGTCTAATAATAGAAAACACCAAAACTCTGATAGTTGTGTCTTTAGTCAGGGGGTCAAAAAGTAAATTTACTTAGCTCACAGCACAAGGCAAAAAATATTGCTTAAAATAGATAGAAACTGGCCTATTTACAAAATTTATTTACGATAGACCAGACACAACAAATCATAAAAGTCCCTGACATACATGAATGTAACTACATAGTACAGATTTATCATCATAGTCAATTACCTACCGTAGAGATAAACTCGAAACAAACACAAATACGGACAATAAATAGCCCACTTTGCCTCAATTACTTACATCATAGGACTAATGCGGACATTACACATTTAGTACTATTGCCTCCAAGTTCTCTCTTGAATCCTATACGCCGATTTGTAGATCGGTCTTAGACATACATTAGACATCAACGTGCATACAATAAAAATTGGTACCAAGATTGTGCTACTTCGGTCCAATGTGTAGCGCCGGTATACCTAATATCCGAAAATTTGTTATCCTTAAATTTGTTATACATATATCCGTCTGTAAATTAATTTAAATCATTTAGGCCGGGTCTCCACCAAAGCAGAGAGGATAGGAGATGTGCTAATTTTTCAGACAGTTTTAGCCTTCTCAACCCACGAGCTGTATATGAAATCGCTTCTCTCCGCTTTGGCGGAGCCCCGGCCTTATATCCAGGAAATTTGCATTCTCCAAACTTTTTTTAATTTATCTTTTACGCAAAAAATACTCAACGGATTTTAATGAAACTGCAATGTAATAAGTAATATTCTAAAAGTGATACTAATATAGCGTATATACATATAGGCTATATTGTAGACCTAATTTCCCAGAGTAATGGGGGATAAACTATTGTTTCAAATGACAAGTACTACCGATGATACCGACCAAACGATAGCTATAATTAAATTCAAAGCTATCATTTTGAAATTTTCAACTTTTGTCTGCTATTTTACCCTGGTTACCCATCTCGCTTGCGCAGGATCTGCTGTTTTACTTATTGATGCTAATTATTATAAGATGCTCTACGGCTAACGGAAGAGGAAAACATTGTCAAGTTAGTGCATAGCTTATTAAATGTTTTAAGCCACCTGAAAAGTTATTAACTCATTAATGATTCCACAGCATAACGTTCAGCTGGAACATCCTACTAAAGTCACCAATACTTTACCAGTTGCTTAAATTGGTATGTGTATAAGTAACCTGCAATTTCACATTAAATAAATTAAAGTTACAAATAAATACGTACACTCTCTAGAACGTCTGTAGTCCAGTTGGTCGGATACTTGACTTGTAACCGGAAGGTCGCAGGTTCGGCTACTGGACGTGTACCAATGGGACTCTTTTTCAGAGCCTACGTACGCAACGCAACCAGCACACCACAAGGTGTGTGAACCCTCTAACGGCGATGGGCTCATCGCCTGTCACGTTGGGTTAAATACGCTTGGTGAACCGTGGGCATTTGCTTATTAAACAAGTGCCTCTGCCTACCCCTCTTTGGGATTAAAAGGCGTGAAGTGTATTTTTTTTTCTTTTACTCTCTAGAACCAGGATCACAAGAACCCTTCGACCATTTACATTCCAGATCAGCATGGAATAAGATATTAAAAATATGTGTTAAACGCTTTTTTTTAATAAGACAATGATTATTTTAATAACAAATAGTAGTTCTGGGTCCTTAGAAAAATGAAACTACGGTTTTCACTACCTGGAACAAGACGTCTGAAAATGGGGTCACCAGGGCTAGAATGGGATTCCCGGCAACTATTGGAATGGTCCCGTGATGAATATGGCCGCATGGCCCGGTTTATGGGGTGGACGAATCCCGAGGAGGAGCTCACAGGAATGATGGTGGTCGCTCGTTGGGCGAGGCCTGCAGATTTCCAGGGCCCATCCAGCACCAGCGACGACTAATTGCCTTGGAAGCTTAGAGCGTTTTAATCAGTGGTAGTCTAAAATAATCCTGTCGCTCTCCTATAGTGACGGTTTTATCATAACTGCCTGTTAATTGCCACAAAGATTTACAAACTTTATGGGTAAATATTGCTACTCGGTGGATTGCCCATCGCTCGATAACAGTAGATATTTCAACTGCGTAAAGTTAGCAGGGGCATTAGTTCCACTACTGCGTGCAAGAGCTTGTAGTTAACTGTTAAAACAATAAATTGTGGTTATACTTACATCCGATTTCCGGAACGCAGTCGAGTCGGTTAGTTGCGTTCTCGACACTCGGTGAACGCACGCTTTCACTCGTGCGCGCTCTGACGTTTCGCGCCAAACAACCTTCGAGTTTGTAAAACTTTTTACTCTGTGACTTGTGAATAACTTTTTTTCTGACAAGTTAGAAAACTTTTTTCTGGAGTCCTCTTTGGTTTTATCGGTAAGTTTAAACGGTGTTCTATTTATGATGTCCTGCTTTATTTTTTTTTTTGTTTCAGCACAAACTTTTTCGACGTTTTTCGGCTTCGCTAGCCATTACGAGTTTATTGCACAAGTACTTTCTAACTTTATCCTCACTTCACCGGCTCGACGTCGGCGCTCTTACTTTTTGTTGATGTGCCTATTACGTTTAATAATAGGTTACAGTTTTGTAGGTATCATGTGTAATATTTATAAGCTATTTCACACCGATTTCTAAATTAAAAAAGTATAGATGAGTCAATGAAGTATCTTCGACAACAATGGTTCGTGTGACACAGTTAGAAGGCTTTCTTTTACAAATGGGTCGGTGTACATAGAAGAAGAAAAAAAACTTTCTTTTTTCTCGCGAGATGCCTGAGAAAATCTCTAGGTCTTCGCATTAGAAAATATGGTTGATAATTGACTACTTACTGATACATAACGACCTTAAGCTTAAGCTTCTTTTCCGTTCCACTTTAGGTTCTATAGCTCCACAGCACTAGATGGTACAGTTATGAAGAAATTAATATGACTTTAGTGTAACGTAAAGAAATCAGCGGGTTCTAGAAAAAAATATTAAATACAAACATTACGATTTTTTTTAAATATCTAGGATCGTTAATAAAAATCTAACTAACGATAGTGACAATGCGTTCTTAGTCATAAAATAGCAAAGGAGAACAATACATAATTATCATACAATTATCAATTATGAGGTATTACAAAACTAAAGCATTGAAGAATCTCCGATGCAAATTCCGTCCATTACAGACGACAGAAACTAGAAGACGCCGCTAAGAAAATTTAATATAACATCAATCGTATTTCCTTATTGCTCCTTATTTTGTCTACTCGTATACATTAGTGACTGGCAAAACCTAGGTGTCAGCAAATATATCTATTAATTTCCCATGAAATCCAATAAGTCCAGAAAAGGATTACTGTGGTGCAATTTAATTAATTGTTCAAAAGTACGAATAAAACATACCCGAAACTAGAGCTAGCCAAACTAGAAGCAGGAGGATACATGAGGTCAAATTTTAGCCCTAGGCTAATTCGGGACAATCCTTGTTAGGTTCACTCAAGCCCCTCTTAGCATACAAATCATTATTACGGAGACGAGCGCGTCTACTTGAATTATCCTCTTTTCAACGCGCACGTTTTCTTGACTACATACAAATCATCTTTTACAGTCCTGTTTTGTTGCCACCTTTCCTCCCTTCTGGGGCACTGACGACCATGTATTTACAGATACTGGCTCTAGGCGGTACTACTACACTGACCTAGCAATAACACGGTAAATTACAGTGTTACGGAAAGTGGCACGAACATGTGGACTGGAACACCCTTTAGATATAGGATATACATTTGTACATAAACTTATATCCATAAATGATTACTGGAAGGCCAAGTAGGTAGTGTGGCATCTAGGTCATTTCTAACTATAACCTTTATTCATTCAGCGAATTGTTCGACAAATCTATCTGTCACTATAAATCTGGAATATTTTTCCGGATTGTCAACGATAGAGATGTAATATTAATGGAATATACGAATTAAAACTATCAAATTAATACAGATAAAATATTTTCGAAAAATCTATTTGCCGTACATGATACGAAGTTTCAAATCGTTAGTCGAATTAGTGAACAGACTATTATATATAACAATTGGTGTCTAGACAGAGAAATTGAAAGAAATACAGATGAATTGAGAACCTCCTCCTTTTTTTCGAAGTCGGTTAAAAGGTATGATTATGCTTATATGCATATCCAATATTACCGAACGACAATAAATTATGTTCCAAAGGATGATATTTTAGATAGTTTATTTATTTTTTTAGAATAGTAAAGAATATATTTTACAAAAACAAACAAAAATAAAAAGAAATTAAAATCAAATATAAATTACAAACAGTATCCACCACATGTTTCGTCAATTTTAAATATGATGAGATCTGATGTATGTACTTATGTGATATTTAGTACATATGTCTATGTACTAAATAAACGTTCTGTCGTCATTCTGACGGTGACGTTTTTAAAATATCAAAAGTAAGCATATTAGCATCTATTACCTAATTGGTTACGATGCTAAAATAAAGCCAAATGTACAACTTAAACCAATGGATATCTATCTGTTTCTGTATTTGATAAAGAGTTAATCTAAGGAACTTGTGAAGCATTGCCGATATAATCATGATTAAGTTTAAGAACACGTACATATAACCCTTTAAGTTTAATTTCTTTATGTTACGCAGATACCCCACGATGTTTAAATATTGTAATATAGAATTCGCTTAAAATGACGCAAATGATAGAGGACTAGAGGACGCCCCACGATTTCAGTTATTCACACAAATATTAACACTGACACTTGAGTAAAGTCGATTTGTTCAGAATATGAACCTTAATGTTCTGTCCCAGTTTATTAATAAATTAATTTCATAGGGATTTGCAACTTTTGAAAATTATTCTATCGCTTCTGTTTATCAAGAATAATGTAGATTTTTAAAGGAAATTTCATTTTTCGAATTCTATTTCTATGCAAAAATCCCAACTGTAGTATTATAATAACAGTCAGCAAAGAAAGGTAAATTTCGACTAAATGTCATGTCTGTCTGTCTAACTAAATAATTATTATAATAAAGCTTTTTGATTATGACATAAAAATATCTCCTATTTCTCTAACTTCTTTTACACGCATATCAATCTGGTAAACCATTTGATCAAGTTGATTGATCATTTTCTAGGCAAACCGTACGCACCAAATAACCATCTGTATGTTACAATTTTTGAAACGTGGTGATTTTACTAGGCACGCAAAGATTTGAATCTCCGTAATTTCTTTACTACACTAACATGATTGTAATATCATCATCATCAGCCCATACTTGTCCACTGCTGGAATATAAGGGATCATAATCACAACTGGTGAGACAACCCTTCATAGGTTATTCTAATAGAAATTCAGTAGGCACGCACTGAATTGGTTTACTTGATTTTATTATCATCATTATCGTCAGCCACGTGACGTCAATAATTTCCACTATTTAGTGTGGAAATGCCAATAATCGCCACACCTTGCTGGCTGGTTGGTGATCGCAGTTGTGTTGTGGTTTAACTCACAGAGAGCGCTGCTGCCCGTCCTCTGGAGAGGTCCCTCGGTCGCCTCTTACGACCCCAACGATGAGAAAAGTTGGGCTGGGGTACTGACAAATGTATTCCTTTTGCCGATATATACTTAAAACTATAAAAATTTTCAGTAAATTGCGACCAACACACAAAGGATATTGCCAATTCGTCCTCACAATATGTGTTTTAAAGCGTATGTTTTCACTTATAGATGCAACGTAGTATTACATTTGATGGATATTGTTGTATGAATGCTCAATTTGATCTTTGATCCTTCAGGAATTAACATTGAGACATGAAAACAATAAAATACCAAAATAAAACACGTAGTACACGAACCTTTCACACATGATTTGACATTTGCGTGTGCATTATTTACAGTTAGTGTGCATTTTGTTACTTTAATAAAATATAATGAGTTCCCTTCAGAAAAGAATACCGTTAATAAAAATACCACTATTGACCACTGAATTATTAATTATAAGAAAGCTCTAAGTAAGTCTAAAGAAAAATGCCTTAACCAGTTTCTCTGATACAAACTGAATTACCATGAAAAACTGGTACTTAAGTCGGTTGATTGAACGTTATAGGCCTTGAGGGAGCACAACACACTATTTTTTTTTTGTTTTGTTTCTTGAACCGTATATGTGGATGCAACAACTCGTTGCAGTAGCAAACTTGGCCTCCTGCATCAAGATCATAATTATAAATAAAATAAATAAAAAATATTCAGCTGCAGTTCCTGGTTTTTATCTCGAACTTGATATACCAGTTGCCCGACAGACTACTTAAAACTAGCAAAGAACCGATCTATGTAGTTAGTGCTAGTAGTGAGCTTACGCTTTGGTAACTAGCAAAGCCCACCTTTACTTTTATTAATCGAATAAAACCACTTTATACAAATGATTTATTTTTGACTTCGGAAATATATAACGGGACATTTTTACACACGGTCACCTGACCCCAAACTAGGATACCCTGTACTATGGGTGCCAGAGACTGATACACTTACATAAATAGTTATGAGTTCTAAGTCCACGAAAATCCGAGTGGCCACCATTCGTACTAGGTACGTACGAGGGTCCCGACATAGTCAGGGACTCTATGTTAGTCTATATCCAAGAACGGCCTCCAGCGAAGCAATACATCGTGATGGTGTATTTTTTTTAAATCAGAATATTTTTTCTGTATTCACTTCGCGATGATTGTGAGAGTGTCTCATAGCGTACAGAGCTGAAATCGGACTCCATTGCTTATACTTCCTATAGTAAGTAGAATTACTTCTATATCTACGGAATACAACCGACCTAGGTTGAGTCTGACAGTTAAGACTATGTCAAATTATCTGTGCTTTTAAATTTGGGATAAGTAGACAGTTTATTCATAACAATGTTATAGCGCGGGATTAGATTTGCCTTCTTTGACGTATCTTATGAAAATAGCTTAAAAGAAACAATATTATCATGCAAGCCTTAATTGCAACCACATTATGTGTTATTTACTTAGTGGTTCATTCAATTTCCAACTTGAAGCGGCACATACAGATGCTCATGCTCCAAGGTCCATGACGTGGTTACGACAGCTTTGCAGTTCTACTGTTGCGTGTATGTTGGTACGTGAAATTAAACCTTACTGCCACGAACCAGCTACATAACGTATCCACAGATCCGGATTGTTCGATTAGAACGGAAATTGTGTTTTTTGGGTAATAATTAACGCTTAATCTTTTAAATGAAGGAAGAGTTTCTCAATTCGCGTTGGTATAAGTATTAATTGTACTTTGTTGCTTAATAAACTTTGCAGTTTTTATAGTCTAATAAAAATTTCGTGGACTAAAAATAACTCGATCAAATTGAATAATGCCGCATAAAATTTCCTATCAAAGCAAATATTGTACAATAATTTACAACTGTGGCCTAACAGTTAATGCTTCTCTGATCAAGAGGTCTCCAATTCGATTTCAACATCCGGGGCGTGTACCAATGAGATGGAATGTCTTTGCATTGAACCTGCTCATTTACCTACGCTCTTTGACTACTCTTTTTACTATTTAAACTGCTCTCATAACTTATAAACTAACTCAAAAAATCTAAGTATGTAGTCGCTATCTTAAAATTATTTGTTGTTATGTTTGTCACCTACCAATAATATTAATTTAAAATTATTACTTCTTTGCAATAAAGTTTCCATTGATAGATAAATATCCAGAGATAATTCCCAAGAATGAAAAGTTGTTTTTTTTTCAAATAATTGTTTTACGTATAATTGGTATCAAAGTACAAAAATAAACTACTGATTCCACGCTTCATCCGTCCGATAGTCCAGCAGCTGCTGCTCAGTTCGCCGTGTTGCAACCTACACCCGAAAACCAGTTGTAACTCAACGAGTTACGCTTTAACTTGGCCTGGCAATTTATGTGATGAACTAGAAGCTGGAGCTCAGGATATACCAATAATGGATAGTACATCTTGACTGAAACAGTACGCAAGCGGCCAAGCCTCGGGCATACGGGCCACTTTTAGCAATCATTGCGACAGAATTCAGTATTACTACCACTTTGGTCACTGCCAGTATAATTATTTGCTTTAATATTCGAATTTTGAAATTAACGACTTCTTGCACGAATACTCTTAAATAGTTAGTGCGTTAATCGTGTTAAAGAAACGTGAAAAATGTACGTATGAAGATTTGGAGCAAGCATTCCTAATACAAACAGGAGGTTCTAAAAAAATCAACCTGTCAAAATTAGTTGAAAATGAAAGAGATGCAACTATTTATCTTTATTTTCGTTGATCTTTCGACTCACTCTTTTGTTGATATTTTTAAAGAAAACTGCTCACTAGTCTGCAACAACATGGAACGTTTTGTGTTAAAACTTAGAACGTCTGTGCCTAGCTTTTCAACATGATCTTCCAAGAATGTCCAAATTGTCAGTTTTCCATTAATTTTGACAAGCATTTGGCTTGTTCTTTTTGTTGTTCCGTGCTTTACTTAGGCGTATCACGTCTATTTTTCATTATTTCAGTATTAACAATAAATAACGTGCAATAAATATCATTTAATTGCTGGTTCGTGAAAACTTATATGAGCAATTACAATTAATGTGAAGTTTATTTACACTTTCACGCGCAAATAGAATTTGGTGAAACTTAGTTGGGAGAAACATATACACCTGGAATAGGATATGCTCCAAATTTTATCCCAACATTCAGATTTTGCCAGCCATCTAGAGTTTCTGCTCTACATGGCTGGCAAAAGCTGTATGTGAGAAGCTGAAGACAAATCACAGTGGGGTGCAATTGGAGGGGCAGCTGCAGGTGAATGTCCAGCAGTGGACGAATATGGGCTGATGATGATGACACGGGAACTATAAAACAGCGATAACACCGCAGAGAACACATAGGAAAAATACTTTAAAAAAATCTTCGTGCCCTTTGCACTGCATTATTTCATTCTGCACCTATCGATGTATGTGTGCACGAGCATGTGTCTGTGGGTGTGTGTGTTTATTAATGAGGTCAGTGACCCACACCGGCACAGCAAACTTTCACACACAGCTGCATCAAGGCTTATACAATTATCGGATTTTCGTGTACGAGCCAGTTAACACTAAAGTCGCCTTGAAACGAAGGGTCAACTTAATGTATGGTTTCGGATGACCTTAAGTAGATGGTTATTTACACATTTATTTATGCCAAGGACTATCTCCGTAGCATTGACTGCCGTAGTCTACCCATAATATGCAAGTACGTATACATGTAAACTTATAGTGATGATTTATATTATTATCATTTGATAAACCACAATTACATACGTTAATTATGGTTTATCAAATGAGGATACAGTTATGAATGCATCAATTATATCAATAAATGGTTTACTTATGTAATTTTATTTCTACATGTAAATTAAAAAACCTACATCATCAATGAAAACATAATAAAAAGATCAAAGTCGCCTCCCGCTGTCTGTCCCTTACATTCATGCGTATAAACACACACTTTTTAATCCGAAAACGGGGTAGGCAGAGGCACTTGCTAAGCAAATGCCCACGGTTCGCGTATTTCACCCAACGTGACGAGGGGTGAGCACATTACTGTTATAGGGTTCACACACCTTGTGGTGTGCGGGTTTCATCATGATGTTGTTCATCACCGTACGAGCGTTGCGTTACGTACATGCATATAATAGCAAAGCAAAAATGTTAATAATACTTATATATTGGCAAAACAATGATTTCCGGGTCAGCTAGTATCTGATAAAGTGCTAAATAGTCTATTAGGTATGTATAAGATGCTCGTAATTTACATATTCAGTGCACCGGCACTAAACGTCCTTCACTTTAGTAAAAGTAGGTCCGGCTCTACACATATTTTTAATATAGGAAATGGCAACTGTTATTTTGGCCCGCACGCAACTTTAGTTCTAAAATTACACGTTTCTCTTAGATATTAATATGCTTCACAATATGCTTGTGCTTATTCTGTTCTCATTGAAAATAAGTAAAAAGGAGTCACATCAGTGAGTAACAACTCACTTCACGCTTCTATCTACTCACATTCGTCTCAAGCTTTATTGGAAATTGGTTCAGTAGTTTTAAGAATAATAGATAACAAAGATAAATATTATATTCGCCCTCACCACACAACGTCACACAGTCACGTGTTATCACCCCAGTCCAACGGTTCCCGTCGTGGGGGTCGTACGAGGCGACTGAGGGAACCCTCAAGAAGACCGGCATCAGCATTCTCTGTGATTTAAACCACAGCATCACTGCCAAATGTCGTGATTATTGGCATCTCCCAGAAATGATCCCGGAAATCGTTGGGGGAGGCCCTCGTCTAGCAGTAAACGTCATGTAACTGATGATTTTTTTTAATCACTATGAACAAGCGCTTGATCACCATCCCACCTGATGCCAAGCAGCGATGTGGTCTACGATGGAGCCCACTTGTTCATGATGATGATGATGAAATAAATAATATTGATCTTCAGTTAGCAAAATAGGCCCACGAGGTGCCTAATTAAACTACATAAGAAACTTCTTTTACAATGCTAAATGTTCGTAAGTAAATGTTTAATTATATATTTTTTTTTATGTTGCATGATATACCTACTAATGTTATGTAGATTACTTAATGAGTGTTTCCTGCGAACAAAAATCTAGGTTTTCATCTAGATCATATCGTCGGATAT
>SJJU01018983.1:0-11909 GCA_012932125.1 Conopomorpha cramerella
TTAGACACACTGTTATCGCTTTGCATCATGATCAGCCACACAATGAGGGCATTTCCCCATAATTTCCATAATTTGAAGGGAAATGCCAATAACCGCCACACTTGGTAGGCAGGTTGGTGATCGCAGTGGTGTTGTAGTTCCCTCGGTTAACTCTTATCCCCCCCAATGGGAATAGTTGAGCTGGGGTGGTGACACAATGTATTCTATTCACAGTCACTTTACAGCTAACTTGCTTTGCGTAAAATCTCTGATTGCACAACAGAGCTCCTGTAGCAGTTTTATACTGACTATGGTATTGGTTTTGGTATATCTTTCATATGAGAAATGGCTGTAGCAAAATAGAACATTATTCAAGACCTATATCAAACTGCAATAGAGGGGTACTTATAGTAAATTGGTTTTTTTTTTTTGATAATGTTGGATACACTCCTTAGTTAATTGTTCTGTCATTAATTCTTTTGTTGTTAATTGTATTGAAAATTGTGTTACAATATTTTTCTTAAGCTGAATACATTGTTGTAACACACACAATAGGCGCATTGGACGTCAAGTTGCGGAAAAGCCCCGTATCATCTACATCTACATTGTTGTAATTCCTTCACACCTTCTGCTGTCTTGAGCAATGCTACTGTCCTCTCTCTAGCTCACTGAGTACTGCCTGAGTGAGCTGGAGTTTGTTAGTCAGTTGTTACAATACTAGAGTTTACAACTTTCTTTTCAGACAAAACTTTGATGAACTATTGCCAGAGCCTGCAAGTTCTTCAACACAAGAGGAGACGGCACAACAGTATGAGCTGAAACCAGCGTTAGACGTATATCAAGCTACATGCAGATTATTTCTAATATTTGAACCAAAAAGGGATAAGAAACGTTTTGAAAAGCTTTGTAAATATATTGTGCACAGTTTACACTCTGAATCAGTGAAACTATCCTATGTTGGTGTCTTTCTCAACAAAGAATACAGGTTTGTATCCATTTACAATTTGACAGGTTGTAGTTTACCTGTAGTGGCGTGCACACCATACAGGCAAAAAGACACTGCCTACCTTAGTATTTTGGCTACCCGACCTAATAATAGAGTTATTGCTAGATCTTTTTCTGTTACACTCACAACATAGACTAACAAAGTCCTGTGTTTCGTGGGTGGGTGAGCAGATAATTTGTAAAGACAAGTTACCTATACAAAGTCAACCCTTGGGGATTACTGCCTACCTTTTCGTAAAAGCCAGTGCATGCTACTGTTTACCTGATGCATTTATCAATAAATTGGAGAGTGTGTGGTCCAGTTGGTCAAATATTTGACTTGCAATTGGGAGGTTGCGGCTTCGAGTCCAGCTACTGGACTGGTCTAATGGGTCTCTTTTTTAGAGCCTATGTACACAATGCAATGCTCATATGGTGAAGAACATTATGATGAAACATGCAAACCCCATTACGGCAATGAATGTCATGTTGGGTTAAATATGCTTGGTGAAAAGTGTGATTAGGGCTATTGGGATTAAAAGGCATGAAGTATATTGTTTTTCTTGTTTTTTTTAAGGTATTTCAGCCATCAGTTATATATTTATATCTATGTTCTGTAATTTCAGTTTAAATTGGATTAGTCACATAAAGGAGCTCCTCTACAAATGTTGTCAGTATTTGGAGGAGTTGAAGCCAGAGTCACCGGTAGAGATGCAAAGCATTCTAGTCCATCTTCACACTTTAATAGAGTTTACAGCCACAAGCACATGGGCGCTGACCAGGTCAAAGAACTTTGAGAAGCTCAGAGGAGGAATGAACCAGCTTTGTGCCAATATTATGGGCTCTCTGTTCCATAAAGGCTATTATTTGACTTTGAAGGTATGTTTCATTAATGAATCATCATTGTTAACTCTTTTATAGAGTTTAGTTAATACTTGGGTATCAATTGTCTCTCTGCCTTTGGCTCTGAGAAAGGGGGGTGTGATGTATAGGTGTGTAGGCAATAGTCATTATTATTACAATTCAATTTGTTTATTGCACTCATGTTACAGTAAAAGTTCTTAAATAAATTGCAAAGTGTCAAACCTGAACCCTGTCAGGGCAAAAGCAACAGTATGGTTAGTAGTACACTCGCCATGTGTGAGGTACTAAGTAGGTAACTTAACTACAATTGATCTGCTGGTGTGTTGGTTTATACAGAGACAAAATACTTGTATGTGATGTGTCTGGCGAATCTAGGGTGAAACTATGCACAAAAATTTGGATACTTAACATTGATGCTCCAAACTTTTAATGGAAATTCCTGTGTGTTATTTTCCTAGCCATGTATAATCATGACATAAAATCTAAATACATTTTATAGTCTTAAATAACCGTGGTACATAAAATTAGTAATGAACATGGAAACACACTTGGTAATTGTCAAGAGAAGCTACATCAGTTAAGAAAGGGGTATTGGAGGATAAGAACTGACAAGAATTTATGTTTCAGAGTTTACTCCTACGAGGTCTTTGTCGAGAGAAGGTGGCCCTGAAGACAGTGGCGCTGACTGCCATCATCACCTTAACACTAAGACCACTTGTGTCCGCTCAGTTCTCCGAGAAGCTGCTTACCATGTACATCATACAGATATTGTCTGTACCTGGCCTTGTTTATCATATGAACACCATTTCGCCGGAGGTGAGGTTTTAATATTCCAAATGATTGTGTTTTCCTTATCCATATTTTATTTATTTATTTATATTTAACACATAATATTTGGTTCATTGTAGTCAAAGTTTAAAAATACTAATAATTAGAATGTTCCTAAAACCGACATAGGAAAGAGAGAGTTTGTGTAAATGTTATGGATGTGTATTTGTCACAAAGTAAAATCAATAGGTACATAGAATAGGCACATTTTGATTCGGTTTTCTTTAAAAGATTCTTGAGGAAGATTTATATAGGTACATAGTAAAGAAACACTGTAATGTGGGCAAAAGAGCGTTTTCCGTGTAAGTGATAGATAAACAAGACAAAATATTTTTTTCCCGTGAAGTTTCAATGACATTTATATGCATGTTCAGTTGGTCTATTCGGAGGAATAGACCAATATCTGTTGTAGCTGTATCTTTTCAAATACGCGAGGTATAAAGGCGACCCCGGCAGCTGGAAGGGGGTTACTAGCCTTACCGCAGATGTTTGGAGGGATAGCCATTAATAAATTCTTCAAATAAAGTTGAACAAACCTTCCACAGTCCCTATCAACGTACCGCACTCACTCGATGTTCGACAAGTGCATAGAGTTCCTGAGCACCGATCAGAACATGCGCATAGTGTTCAACACGCTGGAGGGGAACTACGCGCTCTGCTTGCTCGCCAACGTCATACAGCTGGCGCACTTGGAACGGGATCATGCGTCGCCCGATACGTTCTACCCTACTTTTATTGTGAGTGCCCTTTTTGCAATAAGTAACTTGTCTAAATATATAAAAGGAAAAGCTGACTGAATGACTGACTGACTGACTGACATATCAACGCACAGACCAAACGGCTAAACGTAGACACTTGAAATTTGGTACGGACGTAGCTTAGGTACCATAGGGGTGCACTAAGAAAGGAATTCCTGAAATTCCCATGGGAACGGGAATTAACGGGAAATTTCTTTTTTATGAAAAATCTAAACGGCTAAAGTTAGACGCTTGAAATTTGGGATGCAGGTACTACTAAACTACGCGAATGAAATCGCGGGTCTTCCACTAGTATATTATACAGGGCTATCCCCAGTGGCGTGCACACCATATAGGCAAAAAGACACTGCTTACTTAGTATATTGGCTACCCGACCTAATAATAGAGTTATTGCTAGATCTTTTTTGTTGTACTCACGACATAGGCTAACGAAGGTCCTGTGTTTTGTGGGTGAGTAGATAGGTAGGTACAAAAAGACAAGTTACCTATACATAGGTGTCAATCCTTGGGGATTACTGCCTACATTGTCGTAAACGCCAGTGCACGCCACTGCTATCCCGTATATGCCTGACTGTACTGAGTCCATTACATCAGGTGTCACAGGTGGTATAAAAATATTAGATTGGAATTTCAGGTTCGTCCTGTATTTTTGTAATGTTTTCAAAATACTTATATACAAAATATACTTAAATGTTTGTTAAATGGCTCTAGACAAAATATACTTATAGAGAAGACTGCGAGTATCATTACTGCATGACATCAAACGATGTACAAATTATTTAGATTATTTTTCATGTTTCAGTGATGTCAATCTGTACTACAATGATCAATCAATATTATATCAGTAATTTTTTATTGTTTATTTTTTTTCTGTACATGATTTCATACAGGAATATTGAGTAATAATCTATGATTTAATGTTTATTATATTGAATGGAACACTGTTCAATATACTTATTAAAATACTAATTAATTTTCAGCTGGTAGTCACCCGCTTCCTCGAATCCTGTCAACAGTACGTCGACTGCAAGAAGGGCAACCTCAGCAACTGGCATCCAGTGCTGGGATGGTTCTCCCAAGGTTTAGACGTGTACCTACCACCAGCTATGGGCAACCTACGGAACCAGCTGTGCCTGCTATGGGGTGCCCCGTTACTGAAGAAGTTGTTGGGTGATCCTTTGAAGGAGATGGTGGAGGTTTCCGAAGATGGTGCGGGTCCTTCGCAACCCTCCACTCCGGTACAGAGCAATAACCCCGCCGCGTTTATTAGGAGAGCTATTGAGGCTAGGACTAACAGGTATGTGCTTTTTATTGCCTTTGTGTGTGTCTTGGTGCTTTGTATCTTTGAGGGATGGGAATAGACAACAGTGGCGTGCACGCAAGGGGCTTTTACGACAAGGTAGGCAGTAATCCCAAAGGATTGACAACTATGTATAGGTAACTTGTCTTTACGAAGTATAGGTACCTACCTATCTACTCACCGACAAAACACAGGACCTTCGTCAGCCTATGTCGTGAGTACAACGAAAAAAGATCTAGCAGCAACACTACTAATTAGGTCGGGTAGCAAAATACTAAGGTAGGCAGTGTCTTTTAGCCTATATGGTGTGCACGCCACTGATAGACAGTCTATCTCGATTATCGATATAGAAATTGTACAACTATTACTCACTGAGTTTGCCACAATCTTTTATCTCTTTATCTTTAGTTTTAATGAATTTTGAAAAAAATATTGATGTTTGAGACTTGGAGAGGATATAGATAAATTACATAAATAAAATAAAACTGGAATAGGAAAAAATGCTATATTTTTTACCAAAATTCCCACGGTAACGGCATAAACTGCGGTAACACCGCCGTGGTACAGGTGAGTAATGTATGATAATTGCATTCCTTCAGTATCCCGATATTCCGCGCAAGTACCAGCAAGAACTTCCGCAAGCTGGGCTCGCCGGAGTGCACTAAGGCCGCGCTCATCTGCGCCATGTACCACACCGCGCTGCTCACCCTCGCTCAGCTTAAACTCGACATAATCACTGGTGAGATTTTATTTTTAGCATGACGTCCCCTGCTGGACGAGGGTCTCCCCCAATGAGTTCCATGATCATTTGGGGGGAAATGTCGCCACGCTTGGCAGACGGGTTGGCGATCGCAGTAGTGTGGTGGTTTGAATCACAGAGGGCGCTGCTGCCCGTCCTCTTGTGAGTTCCCTCGGTCGCCTTGCCGCGAGCACAGATCCCCACGACGGGAAATATTGGGCAGGCGTGGTGGACACATTGTATTCTATTCGCCGTCACCACACAACTAGGTCTACAGCAATGCGAATGAATAATACATATACAGGGTGATCCGGAAATACCCTTTTAAGACAAGTCAACTGATTCTGTATGACCCTACAGAGTTCATTTCAGCAGGTGTCATCATGGGTCATTGACACCTGCGAATTTGCTCTCTTTCTAACTAACAAAGTTTGTGAACGCAAGAAAGAGATAAATGTAGTTTTGTCTACTCTATCGAAATGACAAATAAAACAAAAATTGCTCGAAATGACTTATGCTTTATTAGAATTAAGGCGACGATGTTCTCTTCTGCATGTTTCGCTGGTGGAAACGCACGGTAAGAAGCTGTATTGTTATTCAATAAAATAAGAAGACATATTGTGTAGTTTAACGGTCAGTCCTACTCATTACCATACTGATATCAATACTTACGAAATTCTCTCAATCTTGTACACCGTTAATCCCGTCCCACAGGTCTCTGCAACCAGGACGAGATTCTGTACTCTCTATGGCAGTTCCTGTGCACGTTGGGCCCCAACTGCGGTCTCAAGTCGTTCCTCGACCTCCTGGCGATCAACACCAAGACAACGGCCCCGGAGTTTCAAATGCTCATACTCTTTACTGACTGTATGACGCATTATGTCACGTGAGTTGATTATTTTATGCTTTATTTGTATGATATACTTGTGGACTCGACAGACGTTGTCCGGTCTTAACTACCTCTAGGGTGGCCTGTGCCCAGCAGTGGATGTAATTTTTTTCTTTCATAAGAACCTTCTGTCATTAATAAGCACAACAAAGGAAGAATTAGCGAAATCGGTCCACCCGTTCCGGAGTTATGCCATGACAACGAATAGTGGCATTGATTTTTATATATAAGACTACATAGTGGACTCGGCAGACGTGTCTTAACTATTAATATGAATATCTAGGGTGGCCTGTGCCCGGCACAACGAATAGTGGCTTTGATTTTTATCTTATAGAAGATAGATTCAAATACATTAGCAGTTTTACAATATGAACATACAAAAGTTTTCAAATGTAGTTCCTAGGCAAATGCCTCTGCCTACCCCGCTTTGGGATTAAAAGGCGTGAAGTGTATTATTTTTATTTTTTAGTTTCTAGGTTATACATGTAAAAGTCTCCCCGTAATTTCCTCTCCCGTGGGTATTTAGGAGAAAAGCCTAAGGTTTTATACTTTTATGCATAGCTAATAAAACTTAGATCGTCAATCTAACACCTGAAAAAAGCAGATACACAATAAAAAAAATATATTCTCAAGTTTAAAGGTAAAGAGTTTGAATTTTTAGTAATAAGTTTAAAAGTTCATTAGCCAGAAAAGGGTTAAGTAAACTCCCATATTAAAATCGATTAAAAATTATTTGTACTATAAGTCTTTAGCAAAGATAGGTCGACTTAACCAGTGACCCAGTATATCTCTTGTTACAGCATACTTGATGATATGGAAATGTACGAGCAGCAGGAGCCATTCAAATTGCAAGACTTTGTCAACATGTCCCAGTTTTTGAACATGTTTGTTTATAAGTCCATCATGGGGCAATTGTTTGGTGAGTGTTATTATTTATCTAAATGTGGAAACACAAGGATTGAGCTATTTGTAAACTTGTATCAATAAAATGATACAGTTAAACAACTGTATCATTTTATTGACTTGTAACCGGGGGGGTCCCGGGTTCGAGTCTGGCTACTGGATGTGTACCAATTGGACTCTTTTTCAGAGCCTATGTACGCAACGCTCGTACGGTGTAGGACAACATCGTGATGAAACCCGCACACCACAAGGTGTGTGAACACTATAACGGCGATGGGCTCACCCCCTGTCACGTTGGGTTAAATACGCGCGCGTGAACCGTGAAGTGTATTAATTAAATTTAAAGTTAAACAACATGTTTGATGCTCCTTGAAATATGCCACGTCACTGTCAAGAGCTGTCAAGTAGTTGTTTGTTCGATGGCAACTGAGCTAGTTCGCGAAGCACTTTCAAGATCAGTAAACAGTTTTTAGTAACCTTGTATCATTATCATCAGCCACATAACGGCCACTGCTAGATGAGGGCCTCTCCCATTGATTTTGGGAGAAATGCCAATAATGGCCACGCTTGGCAGGCGCAGTGTTGTGATTTAACTCACAGAGAGTGCTGCTGCCCGTCCTCTGGAGAGATCCCTTGGTCGCCTCGCACAGACCCTCACGATGGGATAAGTTGAGCTGGGGTGGTGACACATGTTTAATGTATTCTATTCGCCGTCATTACACGGTTTATGTTTTGTATAGTTTGCAGTGGCGTGTTCACCATATAGGCAAAAAACACTGCTTACTTTAGTATTTTACTACTTTTTTTAGTATTGACATAGCCTAACAAATGTGTTTTGTCGGTGATTAGATAGCATGTGTGTCAATCCGTGGGGATTACTGCCTACCTTGTTGTAAAAGCCAGTGCACGCCACTGATAGTTTGTAAATACACACATAAAAAGTATCTAGGTAGGGATCAAGTACATTTTAGAAGATTGCAATCAAGAATATATTTTACAAAAACTGAATTCCTTCATAATTTATTAATAATGTGGTGATAAGTCATTGATACAGGCATTTGGAATTGGGTATGAAACCAATCCAGAAGATTAGATTTGATTTAAATAAATTAGATTTTTTAGAGCTAAAAATGTACTTGATCCCTAGACACTTTAGATGTGTGTAATAGTGTGAGATGTGTCATGACGGGCGGTGTGTTGCGTGCGCAGAGCTGAAGAGCATCCAGAGCAACGAGGTGTTCTCGTGCGCGCACGCGCTGCTGCTGGCGCTGCACCGGCGCGACGCGCGCCGCCGCTACGCGCCGCCCGGCCACTGGCTGGCGCGGGACATACGCGACTCGCACTTCATGCACGACCTCGAGAAGGGGAAGAAGCCTCAGCAGGCATGTTGCCTCACTATCACTACTACACTATCACTGTCACTGCACTACTCTTATCTTTTGTTGCCTTTTACCTATTTATTTTTTCATTAAATTTGCACAACCGATTTTTGCTTGGTGAACCGTGGGTATTGGCAAGTGCCTCTGCCTACCCCGCTTTGGAATTAAAAGGCGTGAAGTGTATTAATTTTTTTTATTTTTTTTTTAAATTTGGATAGACAAGAAGGTCGTACACTCGAACATAATAGTACTTACAAAATATTTTAAAAACTCGTGGCAAGTGCCGCCATAATTAAAGGCTACCACAACATACACAGTAGATTAAAAAGAATTACAAAATTAATAAATAAATTAAATGAAGTAATCAACAGGATAATTAAGTAGTACTTCATTTACTTACTAAGCTGACTTACCAGGCGTAAAAATATCTATATAAAATGATAATAATGTAAAACTCGCATACTCTCAATAACTTAAATCTTGATTCTACGGTACATGTTTCGCTTTGTGATTTTAAAATGAAGCAATCCGCTATCTACGTAATGGGGATTGTTCATAATTTTCTCAAGATGTCCAATTCGAAAACCATTTCGAGGAATAGCCTTAATTAACCATTATCAAGAATCAGATTTACAAAATCTTCATGGATTGAAATTATTTTCAACTTTTTAGTTAAACTTTTATTTGAAGACTATGACGTCATAGCTCAGCCCATAGGAATGTATTCCAAAGCAAAAAAAGTAACTGAAGTGGCAACTCTGATTAAAGTTTGTCGTGTGACAGCTGTGACAGAAGGGAGTAACAAAACAAACTGCAAATATTTTGAAAACCTACCTATTTTATTCGGTTCTTGTTTACGTAATATTATGTAGGTTGACAGTCACTGTCATTTTATATGATATGTGTGTCAATCATCATATGTCAATCATGTTATTTTTTTCTGGATACGATGACGGTGTTCTTTCAACGCAATGATGACGTATTTCCGGTCTAAGCTTTAAAAATTAATTAAAATGTAATAAGACAATTTTATACAAAAATATTCAAATTAGTTTCTTAAAATGGTCTATATTTTCAGAAAATACTGTAAAAAACACCACTTAAAAAATGTGAACAATCCCCATTAGAAATTTATTTTCATCATCATCATCATCATCATCATCATCATCAGCCCGTACTTGTCCACTGCTGGACATAGACTGAAATTTATTTTAATGTAATTGAATTCAAATAGTAGTTAAGAATTATTTGTTACTTTCAGGTTCTAGTCCAAAAGACCCCACACATGATAGCGCACGGAGAGAGAGTGAGATTGTTCAGACGTGCGGTTGCCGATGAAAAGGTAAGCTTTTATATCCATATAGGTAGGTATAAGGTACATTCAAAACTTATAACTATTCAAAACCACTTTTAACTACAAGCATATTGGGTAAAATGACTTGCCGAAGTCATGACGATGTCTTGATGAAGTCTTTTGCCTATGTTTTTCTTCCAGTAAAAATTGCTTTTGACTGCTTACACTTGTACACAACACTTGTACACTTCACTGTAACACAACATAACACCTAATATTTTTTTCAATTCTTTTTTCATGAGTTAGATAGTTAGTTTTAGTCAAGAACTGTAAATTAGATAATCAAAACGGTCCAATAATCGGTGTCATTGGATTGTGTATGATATTATATTTTATATTGTGAATGAAAAGTGTAAAGGAACACCCACACACAGGTTTAACACTGAAAGTTATAAACCATTTTTTGAAATTGTACTACACACTCACACCAACATACACGTTTCTAAAAATGATGAATAGACATCTTGACTTCAAATACCATGTATAGAGCTAAGCATATTTTCAAGCCAGTCGATCTTGTTTTGATAGGTAAACCTACATATTATCACAATAAAACATGAACTAAGTACTTAAAAGAAACTAAGAAATGTAGAAATTGGGGAACAACGAGAAATCACAGTACAGAGTGTAGAAACACCCCGAGCAATGGTTTTAGAAACGTTGTTGGGCTAGTCCATATGAACATACTTTACTATGGCGACAAATTCATCTCCATACAAAATAGACTTTGCTGTTTGCCCTCGTAATTGAGATCTAAGACTCGGGGTATTTCTACACTCTGTATAATATTACGCAGCCACGCGTCAAAAGACCCTTCGAACTGCAATCGTTAAACCTTTTCCCTGTAACATCATGACCAATTGGCAGGTGGTGCTAGGACTAACGGAACGCGCGTGCGGTGGTCGTTCAACCCTGGTGACGGTGCGTCGCGGCCGCCTGGTGGAGGACGGGTACAGGCAGCTGGGCGCGTTGGCGAGTCGAGCCTTGAAGGGCGTCGTGCGGGTCCGCTTCATCAACGAGCAGGGTCTCGACGAAGCTGGTATCGACCAGGATGGAGTTTTTAAAGGTTAGTTACTTATAGCCTTACTACAAAACGTTGTAAACGGGTGAGTCTTAAGTGTAGACTGTATTTTAATTATGTATTTAGAAGGTAGATACAATGTTGATATGACGAAATATATTTCTTAAATATGAATCAGGCGCGTTCTATTGGAGATTGCTGATTTGTAAATTGAACCAACGTTGATTATATTTAAGTCATCGTCTAAACTTTTGTGCTAGATTTTAAATGTATACAACGTTTTGTTTTGATACGTGTAATTTTGAGTGTCTTTCACCGACGTTATTAGTCCGTCTTAAAAAAATATCTTTACGTTAAACATAGCCTGGGCAAATGTGCATGCAAAAGTAAGTAGCTGCATCGTATAAATACTTTTCGGAAAGGTGATTTAAGGTAATCTTTTGGATTAATGAAGTGATTTAGCCACAATCATCATCATCATCATCAGCCCATACTTGTCCACTGCTGGACATAGGCCTCTCCAATTGCACGCCACTGTGATCTGTTTTCGGCTTCTCGCATCCACCTTCTGCCAGCCATCTTGCGTATATCATCAGTCCACCTTGCCTGAGGGCGTCCTCCACTCCGTTTGCCGAGACGCGGTCTCCACTCGAGAACTCGTTTTCCCCCACGGTCATCGGTTCTACGGCAAATATGGCCGGCCCACTGCCACTTCAGCCTGCTAAAACGATGAGCTATGTCGATGACTTTGGTTTTCTGTCGGATCACTTCATTTCTGATTCGATCCTTCAGAGAAACGCCGAGCATAGCCTTTCCATAGCACGCTGTGCGACTTTGAGCTTGTGGGCCAGCCGTGCCGTCAGTGTCCACGTCTCAGCTCCGTATGTCATTACAGGTTGGACACACTGATT
>SJJU01018992.1:0-15833 GCA_012932125.1 Conopomorpha cramerella
AGTGATTAAAAAAAAAAAATGACGGATCTCATTGGGGGAGGCTCTCGTCCAGCAGTGGACGTTATGTGGCTGATGATGATGATGGGGTATGCAGAGGCACTTGCAAATGCCCACGGTTCGCCAAGCGTATTTAACCCAACGTGATAGGGGGTGAGCCCATCGCCGTTATGGGGATCACAAACCTTGTGGTGTGCGGGTTTCATCACGGTGTTATCCTTTACCGTACGAGCGTTGCGTTGCGTGTATAGGCCCTGAGAAAAAGTCCGATTGGTACACGTCCAGTAGTCGGGCTCGAATCCAAGACATCCCGGTTTCAAATCAAGTATCCGACTAAATGGACCATATAAGATATAATTAGATATCTGTTAGATATAAGTACATAACTAACTATATGCACGTGCTGCGTTATCATACATTAAACCAGTGTTAATCGAGTCCCATTATGGATGGCAGTCTATAACATTGTTGCCTTATACTTAATCGCTTCGGGTCCCATTAAGGAGAAACGTGATAGGTATGTTTGGTTATAAAAAACTTTTATTGTTTTTGTTTTATTCCCTTCGCATGGGAATTCCGGGCTATAAATACATATCCCCTGTTATTCAGTTAAAGAATTATAGAAATTTGTCTAGTAGTTTGTAGTAAGGAAATTATTTCAAGTTAAATCATTAATTTTTTTAGTAATTTACAGTACAGTACGCACAGAGTTGAATATTATTGGAAGTATTCTGTTTTAAATAGCAAATTTATCAGAAATGTTACATTTAATAAGTATTCTCACTTATGATTTTCAGAAGATGGCTAGCAGAAGCTAGATTCGTGAAGCCATAAACAATTCACAGTAGCGTGCAATCCGAGAGTCCTATGTCCAGCAGTGTACGAATATAATCTGATAATGATGGTGATAGCGTCTGTGGGCCAGTTGGCCGGACTTGAGGTCGCGGGTTCGAGTCCGGCTACTGTACGTGTACCAATGGGACTCTTTTTCAGAACCTATGTACGCAACGCAACGCTCGTACAGTGAAGGACAACATCGTGATGAAACCCGCACACCACAAGGTGTGTGAACCCTATAAGGGCGATAGGTTCACGTCACGTTGGGTTAAATACGCTCGGTGAACCGTGAGCATTTGCTTATTAAGCAAGTGCCTCTGCCTCTGAAGTGAAGTGTATTTATCAGAAATGTTCCATTTCATAGGTATTCTCACTTATGATTTTCAGAAGATAGACGCGTGAAGCCGTATACAAATCACAGTGGCTTGCAATCGGAAAGTCCTGTTGGACACAGTGAACGAATATAGGCTGATAATGATATTGATTTCTCACTTAAACATGGAAGTTCATGATTTATTACCATTTAACATAATAATTTCGTAAAAAAAACCTTTGGATACCTTCAAAATTCTGTCATTCTGTATTCATTCTCAGATTTCTTCAGTGCATAAAAACAACACTTCATATTACAACCCCATTGTTCGAATGTGTCGTAATTATAATGATTTAGCAGCAGCTCATCCAGATTTTGACATTTTTGTTAATAACTGTATTCTACTTAAACATGTACTTCATAAAATAATTATTTAATTATTGTGTATGTTTATAATGTTCATAATAATAATTCAATAATATCAATTTCTTTTCTTGTAACAAGCACTTTATAGTCATGATAATTTATTGATCTTACTCATTTAATGTATTGCGTGTGTATACTGTCTTTGGCTATTTGATTTAATTAATGTGTGTACACATGTTTTGGATTTTAGTCCAGCCAAAACTTCTTATTCCAATTGTTTATTGATGTATATTTCATCAAAATGTTATCTGTATCTAATAATAAATAAATAAATAAATAGAACGACTCCTCAAAATCTGTCATAAATGGTTTTTTTTTTAAATTTTTAATTAAATTCCCAAGCATAAAACGATAAAAGGAATCTCCACAGTCCCTGTATCAGGTCTACGGTTGCGAGTTTGAATGGATTCCATTCAGATTAGCTTGCTAACCCCTCTATGCTTCTAATGAAATTGCTTCTCCATTATCTTTTTATGGAAAATTTCCATTTTTAATTCAGTTAGACTCTTTTGAGGTGCATTTTTTTTTTCAATTCTGCTTAGTTTTTTGTTTTGTTTTGAAGCGAAGGTAATTGAGACTCAGGCAAGGTATTTGTGCCATTTGGTGTTTTCTCCAAAAATACATTTGGTAAGGTTACCTTTTTGTGATCCATAATACAGATGTTATAAAGTTAATGATTCAATGAAATTATCTGTCTTAATTCAAGGAGGTAGAGTTCCTTTGACAGGCCTGTTGGTGTAGTAGTCAGCATGTCTGCCTCTGCTCCGTAGGGCCGTGGGTTCGATTCCCACCGCTGACAGGTATTTAGGTGATGAGCTTTTAAGTACTTGTTGGATGTGTCTCGGTGTTTTATTTATATAAGTATGTATTTAAAAAGAAAAAAAAAGTATTTAAGTAAGTATATTTGGTTGTCTGATTTCCATAACACAAGTGCTTTAGCTACTTAACATGAGATGAAGGCAATGTGTGTGTTGTTGTTAGATATTTATGTTTATGTTATGTTATTTTGTTACAACGACGAGATTGATTTATTGAGATTTATTTTGTGACTTCGAGATTTATTCACTCGTGGTGTATTGTAGGGAATATTGAAGCTAAATTTCCGTAACAGATCGGGACAGTAATTTTCAGAATTTCAAGTTTGTAATTAGTTTTGGACATCTTATTCTAGGTCTTTAAGTCACTGGGGTGAATAGGTACCTAATGAACAAGTGTGCTCCATCGTAGGCCACATCGCTGCATAACATCACGCAGGATGGTGGTCAAACGCTTGTTCATAGTGATAAAAAAAGAAAACAAATATTGCGTCTGCGGTCCAGTTGGTCGGATCCTTGACATGTAACTGGGAGGTCCCGGCTTCGAGTCCGGCTACTGGACGTGTACCAATGGGACTCTTTTTCAGAGCCTATGTACGCAACGCAACGCTCGTACGGTGAAGGACAACATCGTGATGAAACCCGCACACCACACCACAAGGTGTGTGAACCCTATAACGGCGATGGGCTCACTTCCCGTTACGTTGGGTTAAATACGCTTTGTGAACCGAAGGTATTTGCTTTAGCAAGTGCCTCTGCCTACCCCGCTTTGGGATTAAAAGGCGTGAAGTGTATCAGGGTCTACTGTGGTGTGCGGGTTTCATCACGATGTTGTCCTTCACTGTACGAGCGTTGCGTTGCGTACATAGCCTCTGAAAAAGAGTCCCATTGGTACACGTCCAGTAGCCGGACTCGAACCCGCGACCACCCGATCACAAGTCAAGTATCCGCACATATAACACAATACCCTGATATGTCTACAAATGCAAACATGTCTTTAGTTGGGTCATCGAAAACCAATATCACCTAATAACGATAATAGCATCTATGATGACATTACGTAGCGAAGGGAATGCGGGTATTGTCTTGTCAAACATACCGTGAAGTCATTAATTATGTTATGGTCTTGTGTTATTGCTCTGTGCTTACTGCTTTTCTATAGGTGCCTAATGAACTAGTGTGCTCCATAGTAGACCATTTCGCTGCTTAACATTAGGCTGCATGGTGGCCAAACGCTTGTTTATTACTTAAAAAAAAATATACTTCACGCCTTAAATCCCAAAGCGGGGTAGGCAGAGGCACTTGCTAAAGCAAATGCCCACAGTTCACCAAGCGTATTTAACCCAACGTGACAGGGGGTGAGCCCATCGCCGTTATAGGGTTCACACACCTTGTGGTGTGCGGGTTTCATCACGATATGGTCCTTCACCGTACGAGCGTTGCGTTGCGTACATAGGCTCTGAAAAAGAGTCCCATTGGTACACGTCCAGTAGCCGGACTCGAACCCGCGACCTCCTGATCACAAGTCAAGTATCCGACCAACTGGACCACAGACGCTCTTCCTTCCTACATCCTTAGTAATATGCTAAAGGTTGCCGAAGTATCCTTGTGATACTCAACTCAAGACCTGTCCACTCTATTGTCAATGTTGGCGATTTGAATGGGAAAAAACCAAGTCAAATTGAGAATGTCGTAATTTTTTTGAAGTCGGTATAAAAGCAGCCTCGAATGATTGTTACTTGAATATATCCGTAGTATGTAGTTTGAAACTATTTAGTCGCTATCTGACTCTCTCCCGGCACTTATCATGATGTCTTCAGGAAACACTAATCAATTTGACTTTAATGTGACTCTCGATGGGATAGCAAACACCTGCGCGAACAAATAGTTTATATCAATAGGACATTAATTTATGTCGGGAAATAATAAAACTTGTATCTACTTGCTACGTATTTTCATCCATCTAGATACTTCTTGAAAAAACTCAGTGAAAACTTTAAAAAAACTTGTGCCCCGGTTTCCATTGTCTTTCATTGAAAGATTCAATTTTATACTTCGGTTGCGTTGCTCTTAACTTTGTTAGTTCTTATTTTATGCCATTTTCAAAGTTTCCAGCGTGTTCCGCGACAGGCACGCGTTTGAGTCATGAAACTTAGAGTGCTGTTCTCGTGGTCTATATTTAATAGACTAACAAAAGCATAGTACTGACATGCAAAATATCACGGCAAGGCAGCCTGAGGAAAAACTTTTTTTTCTGTTTTGAAGTGAGTTTTGACAACATTTAAATGTTCATAAGCTACTAAAAGGAAGAACCGTTTTTGTATTTCACTTTCTGGGTGCTGTACAAAAAAAAACACATATCGATCTCGTGCGTAAGTTCGGGGAAAATTGAGAAAATACCAAATCTGTGTGATGACGTCATTAGTACGTGCTTGATTTTATGTTTAGGGTTTATTTAAAAAAAAAGTAGTATTCATTCAAATGGATTAGCATTATATGCCGTAATAGCAGTGTAACAGCATCATCATCCATATGACGTCTACTGCTGGACGAGGGCCTAACATAGAGCATAACAATACCTAATAGTTTTTATCATTATTTTAAGTCATTAATTATTTTGTACAGAGCCACCTTTTGTGTTTATATTTTTCAAGCGTTTGACCACCATGACTTTACTTTCATGATTTAAAATAGTGCAGGTGCAGTACAATATTAAAATTCACTGTAACTATAATTAAATGTATGTTGAATAATTTTGAATAACATTTATAATACTCAAAGTCTGGATTAATTCATTCGTCACTACAAAACTGACATAAGGTATGAGAAGGTAAAAAGGCAGGTGGAAATTTATACTTACATACATAATTGTAGGAAAACACTGTTAATCAATACATGGTAAAAACATAATCACCTCCCGCTGTCTATCCCTATGTATGCTTAAGTCTTTTTGTTTAGCATAGCAACTGTTAATAATGTATATTGCAAAACGATTGCCAGGTCAACTAGTAATAAATACGAATATTTGTGATTTGTGAAATGAGACAGTGAGGGACAGCAGAGTATGTTGTTCTTTTTTCACGGGATCAATTCTGAATATATTTTCACGGTACTTGACGGTAGAGGTAGTTTAATAACTGGATATTCTCGGTATATGTAAAAGCTTTAGTAATACATCTAGTGACTAGCTAGTCATTGATAATAATATCATCTTCCAACATTCGCTGCTTTAATATCCTAGATTTCTAGCAACATTTTTCGTCCAGAACGATATGTAAATAAATTCCTTGAATTCGCATACAACTCCGGGTGCTCGTATCTTACGAGGGAGCTCCTGGTCTCTTCCCTAGTCGATATGAGACTTTTTATGTACGAACGTACATAAAAAGTCTCATTCCCCTGACAGACGTCCTGTTCCAATTAAAGCGAAATTGCATACCGTAGCAGCAAACAATTAAAACGCATTTAATCCGATTACCCGATCGGATTCCAATCCGATCCGGGAAACACGTTTTTTTACTGAGTAATTAAACAAAGAAAGGATAATAGTGAAAATCTTGTCTGGCGTCTGGGAATGAAAACGAAAAATTAATAATTCCTACAGTGCAACAAGAATACGGAATTTGTCTCGTAGTTAAAACGTTTTCCAGCCCATAAAGAAAGCACCTTGTTTTAGGTCCAGTTTAGCATCCAAAAAAGGAAGGAATACAGGCAATAACATAACGCCAAGGAGAAGTAGAGTGCCTTGTCGCACTGTACTTTTCGGTCTTCATCTACTATATAAAAATAAGTCGGGTTTTCCTCCCTGACGCTATAACTCCGATTTTCACGGTTTTGCATTCGTTGGAAAGGTCTCAGGCTCCGTAAGGTTTATAGCAAAGAAAATTTAAGAAAAATTTCAACAGAAAAGCGGGAAAACGAAACGAAGCCATCTGGTGGCGAAACGGAGTTCGCCGTGTTTGCTAGTTTGATATAAATAATCGAACTTTTAAATAATCTTATCTGAAACATAACTGACTATAATATACATACACTCACATTCGTGACCCCCTAAAGGGCATGGGTTTTGTCCACGCCCTTAGGACCACAAGAACCCTTTGGCCTCATTAGGAGTTGACATCGTCAATATGGGCCTTCAGTTACAAGATGCTAGCTCACAGCCTGATCAAACCTTAACTTCCAGATATATAGCTATTGTCTATATCTTAATATATATACTGTGTATAAGAGGACAATGAGCAATGGTCTTAGAAAGGTTATTGGGCTCGTCAATATGAATAACTTTTTTTGTTTTGCATTGTTGCCATAGGGCGACAATGCAAAACCATTATTCGGGGTCTTTTTACACTCAGTATAGGTAGGTATATAACAATAATAATAATTACTTATACATGTCTTGTAAAATACGTACAGATCTTAGTTTAGTTTTCCGTCGCCAGTTTATTTAAACTTCTTTTCATCATACTAAACGTTTCACAGAACACACACAGGACTTATTTAGTTCTATATCTGTTTATTCATCATTATTCCACCTGAACTTCTCCATCTCCAGAAAATACAAGTGCATTGCTGCTCGTAATAGGAAAGATACCATAGGCAAACAATTTAACAGAGAGCTCGCGGAGCCGCCTGTATGTAATTTTTTCGCAGTGTACTTAGTTAAAATAAAAGTATAAAATACAAATAAATATCTTAGGATATTTTTACACACGGTCACCTGACCCCAAACTAGGATATCCTGTACTTATAGGTGCCAGAGAATGATACATACTACTTATACTTTTAATATAAATTAATACAATGCATACGTAGATAAATAAAACACACAAACGCAGACAACAAATGCATCAGCTCATTACTAAAGCATTATGTCCGTGGCGGGAATCGAACCCGGGACCGTCGTCCTACAGCAGATGCCCTAATCACTAGTCTGTAGCGGCCGTCATTAAGTAACCGTGGAATTTGTCTTCATTGTAGTGTCTTTAGTACCATTCATTTGTGCCATCAATAATACTGCCGACTATAGAACACTCCCTAGTATGTATCCCTAGTATGTACTATATACCGACTTATACATTAGAATACATAACTGCAGACGAGGCCGCCCCAAGTGGAGATGGCCGGACGACCTGGAGCGACACTTACCGGGGTAGCAGAAGGTGGCCCATAATAGAGAGGAAGTTCGGTGGGGAGGCCGTTGCCCAGCAGTAAAAAACGAACCAGGCTATATTAAAAAAAATCTGTAAAATACTTGGCTGTTCCACGACGTTTCACAAAGTAGGTATTAGAATAAATCCTGGCCACTTCACAGAGGTTTTTTATGACAAAAAAATACTAGTTTACACTTTGTTTTTACTTGTTGGGTGTCCTGAGTACAAGGAGCGTCGGTATTTCACACCGGAACAGTTGCTCACATTGTATCAAGAATAAGTTCGATCGTATATGGAATACTGCTCTCATCTTTGGGATGGATCACCAACATACCAGCTTGAGGCTCTGGAGAGGTGTGCTAGAACGCTTATAAGTAACGACAGGCTGTTTGATGCTCGACTACAAAATCTAGAGCATCGCCAAGGGTGCGAGCCTATTTGTCTTCTATCGGGTGCATTTCGGAGAGTGTGCTACGGAGTTGCATAGCCCAATATCCCCGTCGCGCTTTTACAATAGGATAACCAAGAGAACGGCAACACGTCATCCATATCAGGTGGATATATCATTTACACGAACAAAACGGTTTGCCTCTAATTTCTTAGTGAAAACCGCCAAGATGTGAAATGACTTGCCGGAGTCTGTGTTTCATGCGCAGTACAGTCTGAAGGTCTTTAAGTCGCGGCTAAATAGGTACCTAATGAACAAGTGTGCTCCATCGAAGATCACATCGCTGCTTAACATCAGGCAGGATGGTGGTCAAACGCCTATTCACTGTGTTTAAAAAAAACTCCATTTCGACACAAATCACTGCTCAAGTAACTGTTGTCCTTTTCTTATCGTGTTTGAGTACAAAAGATAAACTATACTTATTTCAGAATACGGACTTTCCTTGAAATAGGGGCTGATATACTTGCTCGATTTATAAAAGAATCACGTAGATACTCTGAACCTGTTTTATTCACGGTAATGGTGTTAAAATTGTAATTCAACATTCCGAAGCTCTGAATAATACAGTCTTCATAGTCGCTACATTAGTTTACCGAAAAATATTCGCACTGCAGACAAAAATTTAGAGTAAGTGCTTCTGGAGTGCAGTGCGTTTATTTTTTCTTATTATGCTTTCCTTTTCCTATTCTTCTATCTCATTTTTTTATGTGGAAACGGGCTTTTTGCTAAATTGCCTTTAGTCAAGTAAATATTCACGGGATTGTTTTCATCCAGCACATTATCAGACTAATAATACACAATAATGGCGACGAAAAAAATATAGCATTTGTATCTAACCACTTTCCACGATAAACTACATTCACGACTTAGAAATCCAAAATATTGCTTGCACTTAACATTTCTTCTTCTACTTGCCTTGTAAATGTTATGTAAACCTATAACTAAATATAAAAAAGAAATTATATATCGTCAGTTAAAAGGTAAAACTCATTAAGTGACATTTTGGCAAAAAATGAGTTTTTGGCACAGTTGGAGCTTCACAGACGTATTGCACAACAGGAAAAAATCAGTAAGTGTTTAATGTGATTGTAAACAAAGATATGCCGTGGAAAAAATTTGGTAGTGCATTTTGGGATCGAGTCTTTACAGGAAAAACTTTTCATGAGTTTTTCATGCCAAACTCATTACTATGGTAACGATGTCATTTGCTTGACAGGCAAACTTCACTACGTAATTAATGAACTTTACCTGGCAACATCGCAACGAAAACCGTCACTTACGAATGACGCGATTGACATTTCATATCAGTATTTTCATGATTTTAGAGCGAAAAAGTTTTATGGCTTTCCTTCCCCCCCGCGCCGGCAAACTTACTTACCGTAAAGTACTTACAAAACAGTTTTTTGATGAAAAGTGATAATTAATATGAGTGATTATCTGAATATACGTGGAAAACGACTAGTAGCACTTGCTTTGTCGGACTTAGAAACTCAGCAAGAACTCGTAAGTATACACATTCGTTATTATTCATTACAAAATACGTCCTAACATACCGTGAGAATAGAACCCGAGAATTTGTGAAAATCCATCTCTACTTTATAATTTCCTTAACATTACCCCAGCTACATTGTGCGCTTTTATGTCCAGGGCCGAGACAATTACTGTTGTTGGCTAAGTTACCTATCAAAAGTAATCCTCCAATTATTTTCAGAACTATCGCAGTGTACTAGATGCACAGAGAGATTCGTTTTATGACAGTAATGTTGAAGTTGAAACCGTGACCCCAATAGAATTGATAGATGAGGTGAGTAGCAGTATACACTTATAATTGTTATAGTTGTTTGCATCATGTGAATCAATGTAACACTTATGTACCTACCTATGACAGTACTCAAGCATTTAGAATAGGTATACTTGAAAGAAAGCTGATTCTTATGTCTATCTTACTCAGTATAATGTCTGCAAACAGTGAGAGAAGTATACATATTGTTAGCTGTCAAGTATATTCTAAATTTCTGAGTATGTACTGTAGGTAGGTACACACTATCTCTCCTGCCAAAATGTCATAACAACTGGTAAGTATAGCTGCATGCTGCCAATCTATCTGAGCAATAAAATGAAGGCTTAACCACAAAAGGTACTTGGCTCAACCGAGCAGGCCTGTTCAGTTATCATTGTTATACCTAGTTATATTATAAGAGACGCCTAGGTTAGCCTAGCCTGCTGTTATGTTCTTACAATGTATGTTGCCTAGGTATTATTTTAATATAGAAATTTATTTACAGATTCCGCTAGACAATATTGACTACAATATCTATGACAATTATCAACCTGAGAACACATCAACCGAACCTCCAACAGCAAATTGCCATAACAAATCATTATCCTCACCCCCCGGTGACCCTCTGCCAAGCAAAGATGTAAGTGAATTCAGTAATGATATTGTATACTTAGTATTATATAGTTATATTTAGTTTCAATAGTTTTAACTTAGTAATTACAGTATCTAATATATATTATATACTGTAATTGAATGACAATGAAATAGAGGCAGATAATATTAAGGTATGTACATACATACACTCTAAATTATCTCTGAAGATTAAGCCCAGTTTGAAATGCCCTGAGTGGTGGTATGTGGTTTATTATAAAAAAAATAAGTGCCTACTTATATGTAAGTCCTGGTTCTATCATGCTCTATATCAGGCAAGTGGTGACATGCATAGTAACAAAATTATTATTTTGTCACCACTTATTAGTTGAAGCTGCCAATTAGCAGAAAATTAATTATCCAACCTAACTTACAATTTCTTGACCTGAAGCTAAGTACTGGCCTTGGCTTAATTTTTGTGTGATGTCTGGTTGTCTCAATGGTTAAATATCTAGCCTCTTGTCTAAAGAGGCTTAGGCTTTGATTCCCAGGCAGGCTACTCTTGTCATGAGCTCAATTTAAGTGCTATGACCTATGTCTAGTTCCTGTAATGTATTTACTTATTTAAAATATACATCAGTCTTTGATACTCTTAACATTGAATCCTAATCCCTTGTGGTCAGGTATATGTGTGTTAATTGTAATTATTATATTATGTATTTATAACTTGTTAACCAAATATCCCATGCTGGGTCTGAGATATTTATCAGCTACAAACAATTTATCAGCTGCCTTTCTTCCTGGGTAATTCAGGTTATGAGCTAGCATCTTGTAACTGAAGGCCCCTACAAACTTTTTTCACTCCTTTCTATGCTAAATGTGACTGAGGCATTCTTGTGATCCTAAGATCCTTCTGTCTACCCCCTGTTGGGGATCAAAGATGTGAGTGTGTATGTATATTTAACAAATATTAACCTAATTATTAAGACCTACTAGGGAAAGCTAGAATGAATGTACTTACTGTTAAGTCTGAGTATAAGATTTTAATGACTATTTCAAATGTTCCATAAGTCAATATTAATGCTAAATATTTTTTCAGGCTGTTAGCAAACAAACAAGACCAAGGCTTGTGGATTATCCTGTGGATACTGATACAGAAGATTTTAGTTCAGCATCTGATGATGACTACCAGCCACCACCAGAAAAAGAGTATAGTGATATTTCTGATCTTTCAGACTTTGATTTAGAAGAGCCCAGTGTTAGTAAATTAACAAGGAAGAGAAAATTAAATACTTCAAATTGGAAAGTAAATGAGACAAAAAGACTGAGATCCCAGTGCCAACCATACAAAAATAAGAAAAAGGATTGTGAAGCTAAAGCCCCAAAACCTGTTGACTGTACTAGATGTAGATTTCAGTGTACAAATTATTTCACAGAAGAAGATAGAACAGCTTTATGTAAAACTTATTGGGCATTTGCAGATTACAATAGGCAAAAAGATTTTATTATAAAGTATGTGTTAGTGGCAGCACCAAAACGTAGAAAAGAGCTATCATCGTCAGGCGAAAATATGCGAACTGTGTCAAAAGTTTATTATTTGGAGAATGCCAGGGGGAAACATAGAGTGTGTGCAAATTTTTTTGAAAAAACCCTGAGTATATCCAATGGTCCTATAAATACGGCCATACAAGGCGCAGGAAGTACTGGATGTTTTTCTGGATCTGATAAGAGAGGTAGGAAAGCCCCTGGAAATAAGTCAAGTGATACAGATGTGGCTCTAGTAAGAGAGCACATTGAAAGCTTCCCCACCATGGAAAGTCATTATGTTCGAAAAAGCACTAAAAAGCTATATCTAGAGAGTGGTTTATCAATACTTAAGATGTATGAATTGTATGAATCATTTTGTTCAGAGAGAAATACCAGGCCCCTTAAACAATGCACATATAGGCGCATTTTTTGCAACAATTATAATATTTCATTTTTCAAGCCAAAAAAAGATTTGTGTGCAACTTGTTCAAAATACAATACAGCAAGTCCAGCTGAAAAGTCTGCTATGGAGGTCAATTATTCTTTACATCTTATACGAAAAAATGAGTGTCAGCAAGCCAAAGCTAAAGACAAAGAAAGAGCTAGTGAGGACCAAACATTTGTTACTACAACATTTGATCTGCAAAGTGTTTTGCAAATGCCTTACTCAGACGTATCCCTGTTCTATTATTCAAGGAAAATATGTGTTTACAATCTAACTATATATTTATCTAGTGGGGAAGCTCACTGTTACACTTGGAATGAGCTGAATGGAAAAAGAGGAAGTAATGAAATTGGCTCAATATTATACACATTTTTGGAGTCTCTACCAGATACTGTAACAACTATTTCTTTGTTTTGTGACACCTGTGGTGGTCAAAACCGTAATCAACAAGTGGCTGCGATCTTGTTATATGCGGTTGGAAAAATTACTCATTTAAAACAAATTGAGCTTAAGTTTCTGGAATCTGGCCATTCACAAATGGAATGTGACTCCATGCACTCCGCGATCGAGTCAGCGAAAAAATATAAGACTGCATATACGATGACGGATTGGATTAATATTTTCCGTGCAGCTAGGTCAAAGAGGGGGCAAAATAAGGAAAATGGAGAGTACATAGTGCATTATTTAAAATACAGTGATTTCTATGACTTGCAGTATTTGGCCTCATGCACAGTAAAAAACCGAAACAAAGACCGAGACGGAAACAAAATATCTTGGCTAAAAATAAAGTCTATCAAAGTTACAAAAGAAGCTCCAGGTAAGTGACTCTCACTGCTGGATATAGGTCTTCTAGGAAGTCGCACGATAACGATATTGTTCCTTCCTCCGACGCAAGAGACTCACCGTCTTCACAAAATCTCGTTGACTTCCTCGGGGGAGGTTTACCCCCGCTTAGCTTTCCCTTTCGTGACCACCTCCAAGATAATTATTAATATCATAATGTCGATCTAGCTAAAATATCATTTGTTCTGGCCTATAAACTACATACTCAAGTTTTCAGCAAAATAACTAAGATGATACTTCACTAATTAAGTTATGTTCTCTCACATCCATATTTACATTTTCAGGGACCCTATTTTGTCGATACGACCATTCTTCCGAATACAAAGAAGTAAACATAGCTGGTAGAGGCCGCAGGAAAACAAACAATTCCACAACTTTGAAACCGGCATATTCTGGCGTACTACCCATAACTACAGTGAAAAAAGCTGATCTAATGAAACTTGTCAATGCTGGTCATATACCTGAAGAGCTGCACCCATGGTACAGAAGTCTACCTACAATTCAAACAAACGGTCCAGAGCGATTACCAGAACCCAATGCTAGTGAAAGTGAGCCTGATTCTGATGAATAAAAGACTGAATTCAGTACTCCTTAGTTATTATTATTATTCATTAAGTGCAGTATATCCCAGTAAGTTTAACAGGAAAAAGTCGGTAAGTACTTTTTGCTATTTTTCTCGAAAACTAATCATTTTTATTCATTATGTACTATATATTCAATTAATAACACATTATTTTTATATCCACGGGAATTTTCAGCCATAAATATCAAATTTCTGATTTTTGAGCTCAAAAACTTATTAAAACCTATATATCTTTGAATGGCGCCTTTGTTAGATAATGAGTTTTACCTTTTAACTGACGATATAAAATATAATAAGAAACATAAAGCCATCACCCTGCGCAAAACACACACCTTGTTCAAAAAAACACTTGATTTTTTTTTCTATATTTATTTTAATCTTTTTAATCTTTTAGTCATATTTTTCCTTGTTTTTTCTTAAGTAAAAATTAATCGTAAGTGAAACGTTAATTAGCTAGTTAAGGTATTTTAAACCATTTGTAATGAATTTAGGGTATGAATACCCAGACCTGTTTAGCAGCTTATTATGAGTATAGTACCTTCACATGTTGAATAATATTGTTTAAAACATCTGTGTCAATTCGCAAACTAGGTAAAAGTATGTTGAAGGTACAATCGATACTATGCTTTATGAAAAAAAAAACCAGATCGTTCTTATTGTTCCGAACCCATTCCGATCGATCTCAATAGTCCTGTATACCGGGATGAGCTGGAAACGGAAATTGCAATTAACACAAATACCGAAGTAAAATCGTCTACAGTAAGTCTACAGGTAAGTCTTTGAAATCGAACCAGACGAACGAGAATTTTCCAATAGATCAAAGCAAAAGCAACTCAAAGGGCGAGCGAAAAAAAATATTACCAAGAAAAGAAAATTGTCGCGTCATTACCTATTTACTTGTTTTATTGAGTGAACATTTTCAATGCTCAATAAACAAATACAATAGACAAATTAATGTATAACGATATTTAACTGGACAAAGTCCAGATATATATTTTAATACTATTTTTCAAAATATACGCAACGCTCTTACCCCTTTGCACCCGAACTGAAACAATCGTGAGAGTTGATTTAAATTGAATTTGAACCTTATTGTGTGTTTATTGTGTTCTGTCATCAACTAGATACAACACAACTATTTTTTTTTATTTGTTGTACATTTTTACTTTAGCCAATAGATTATTTAGTAGATGGAACATGTATGTATTTTAGGAAGGTGTTGTCAACTTCCAAGGGTTCTAATCAAAATGGAGGGTATGATTCAGATTTAACATAAGGTCCATTATATTCATTGTAACCATATTCAGATAGGTTGGAAAGGGTTACGTTTTCGTTAATCTGCAAATGTTGCGTTTGAACGTCGTCTTGGAGGTCAAGCCTACTACACTCTGAGATGCATCGCTCTGGCATCGAAGCGCCAAACGATCTGCATCGCTGTTTTACGTCGACAGTGAAATGAAAGTTAATTTTCATAAAGTCATTGGAAAGAAAGTTATTTTTTTAAGCAACTTCAAAAAAGGAGTCTTTCTCAATTCACAGACATAGACAAACTTTATTCTTGATACAACACAACACAAAAACAATAAAAAAAGAAGGTGGAATGCGATGAAATAATAATAAAATATCCATAAATAATTGTAGCAGGCCCACAGAATGCATGTTGCATTTGTCCAACGAAAATGAGCCTCCGGTTCAGCATGATGTCACAGTTGCCTGTGACATGAACTGGTATTCTGCCTTCGCTCTGAGTGAGAGTACCATACATACTGTAAGAGTGTACTAGACTTACCCCCTTACCAATAAAGGCGTTGTCACTTAAACAACGGTTATTACAGGTCTACTTGAACTGGTTATTCCGTACTTGACATACAACTGACAAGTTAAGTTGAGCTTTGTGTATCTTCTAAATAGCAATTCCGCCATTATTGGTGTTATGCAGGGGTGGATAGAGCATACTTGTCACTCAAAGACGCCTCGACTCATGCCCGTTTCACCTTATTAGGGACCCATAGCCAGTTTTAAGAATAAATTTATATTGTTATGTAACCCCTAAAACTGGATAAGGGTACCCAATAAGC
>SJJU01018993.1:0-14740 GCA_012932125.1 Conopomorpha cramerella
GGCGGGTTAGCGATAGTTAGGCAGACATTAGACGCTCATGCAAGCGTCATTCAATTCCATCAGTCATAATTTATGTAATTCCACTAAAAGAGACTACTAATACTAATTCAAACATCATTCACTATATTAGGCAGACATTAGACGATACGTCATGATTGTAATTGACGGTTTTCCTATCGTCTAATATAGTGAATGATGTTTGAATTAGTATTAGTAGTCATTCCATAAATCATGACTGATGGAATAGAATGACGCTTGCATGAGCGTCTAATGTCTGCCTAACTATCGCTGACCCGTCTGCAAAGCGTGGCGATTATGGGGACTTTTGAATGTCTGCCTTAGACGATAGGAAATCCGTCAATCATAATCATGACTGTGGTAAAACTGAGATCAAAACGTATCGTCTAATGTCCGTCTTACGTGCCCCACTTAAAACACAGACCCTAGACGAAACAGACCCTTCATCTTGTGTTATTCTTACATTGTCAGAGTATACGCGTGTAAGTAGATATGTACATTCATTTTAATCGCTAGATGTGGTACTTATAACACGTTTACACTCTTCATTCCTCTCGCTTTCATCACGATACTTAGAGCTGTTACATAAAGCCGTTCTTTAAGTGGTTTGCTCGGACGCTTGGCATCCTTACTATGGCGGTCATTTTGAAATTTATCAAACGCTTACCTAGTTAGGCACTCTTACTACGAAATGTCTGAATGTTTAAGCATTCTAGTTTAGATGCTAATTATTTAGAAATATTTTCTAGTTACTGTACTACAAGTAAAACACTATCGTTATATTATTAAGTATCTGATTGTATCACTACTTGCTGTGCCCAACAAGGCTCATGATGTTGTACCTCCTATAGTCTGTACTAATGTTCCATCCTAACATTGTGAAATGCAATAAAGAATTGAGAATTGAGAATATTTCTCTTATTATTTTAATTAGTACTTTGGTGCTTGTCGTTTAACCCTTAATCAGACAAGGTTAGGTGTTTTTCTGATGGATTTTGGACTCTATTGACGTTTGTTTATTCTAATTACCGACTCCATCACACAAACCCGGGTGAAGTTTATAAAATCTAGCTTTTCATTGTAAATTTGGTGAATTTATTGTTTACTGTTTAAATAGGCAAGTGTCCCTTATGTGATACCTTCTCTGAAATCTTTAGATAATTCCAGTGAAGACATTCAATAAGGTTCAAAGTATGTGTTGGTCAAGTGGCAATATAATAGCCTTGTTTGATTAAGAGTTAATAGCTATCTTCTGCTTAGTCACCTGATGTTTAACGTTTCCGTGGGAATTTTGGGAAATGGCTCCAAATTATACTAGTGGACTCGACAGACGTTGTCCTGTCTTAACTGTTAATATTTAATTTACAATCAGTAGAACGTGGTGGTCTGTGCCCAGCAGTGGATGTATTTTTTTTTCTTTCATAAGAACCTTGAGCAAAGGAAGAATTAGCGAAATCGGTCCACCCGTCCCGGAGTTATAACATTACAACGAAAAGTGGCATTGACTTTTAGATAGATAGATAGAGATTTCGCATTAAAAAAATAAATACAATTCACGCCTTTTAATCCCAAAGCGGGGTAGGCAGTGGCATTTGTTAGGCAAATGCCCACGGGTCACCAAGCGTATTTAACCCAACGTGACAGGGGGTGATCCCATCGCCGTTATGGGGTTCACACACCTTGCGGTGTGAGTGAGTGAGAAGTAAAGGACACGACTCCTGTTTGATCAATTTGTTATTCCCGTGTAATGTTCCATGCAGCATTGAAATGTGATGGTCCACCCTCACGTTTTAATGAGTTTTTACTACGACTTTGACGATTGACGATTTTATCGATAGCCTGTGACAATGACACCGACTAAATATATTATTATAATATTATTCTACAAAAAGAGTTAACTTGACTAATGGCAAATGGGCCAAAACCCACATAAAAAAAGTATAATAAAATATTCTACAAAATCTAGCTACGTTTTACATAATATAATTTCTGGTGTTCAATAGCACAAGTTCCGGAATAATAATTTCTTACTTTCATACGTATTTCTACAACAACATAGGCAATGTAACTAACTAACTAAGCAGAACACGATAGTTAAAGTTAGAAAAAACATGTATAGGATATACACAATACCTACTTAACGGTTCGATTAATGGACCGACTCCGGAATACCGAATTACGAAGGTACGCTGAAAAATCAACATCAATAAAAGCAAGTAGATACACACATCAAAAGTGTTTTTAGCTCTAAAAATATTTAATTTATTTAAATCAAATCTAATCTTGTGGATTGATCTCCTACCTAATTCCCACCATTCTCCACATTTTGAATAAATTCAGTTTTTGTAAAATATATTCTTGTTTTTGATGTGTTGTTTCTTCTCTTCAAATGTAACTTTTGTGTATGTGACAAATGCGAATAAATAAATATTCTAGATTGCAATCTTCTACACTGTACTTGATCCCTAGACACTTTTGATGTGTGTATAATTAAAAAAAATAATAACCGATTTCAAGCTGCACTAATCGGGCCTACGATTTTTTAGTTCTAGTTCCTCTCGATTTATCTGGAGGCCAAGTCTGCTACAGTGGGTCAGTGGCGTGCACACCATATAGGCAAAAAGACACTGCTTACCTTAGTATTTTGGCTGATATTGCTAGACTTTTTTAGACTAGAGATATTGTTGTATTCACGACATAGGCTGACGAAGGTCCTGTGTTTTGTCGGTGAGTAGATATGTAGGTACTTCGTAAAGACAAGTTACCTATACATGGGTGTCAATCCTTGGGGATCACTGCCTACCTTGTCGCAAAACCCAGTGCACGCCACTGCAGTGGGTACCTGCTTGCTTAAAAAGCTTTCTTCTTTATGTTAGTTCGCTGATAACTTCGTCGTTTATGAATCGATCTTTGTGATTATTTTTTGTTGGAAAGAACATATTTAAAAGATAGTCTTATGATAAGGAATGACATGAATTCTAACAACACGTTCGTTTATTTGTTACTTTCCTTTCAATGGAACTACTAATATTATAAGTGCGAATGTAAATTTGTTTGTTACGCTTTCACGCGAAAACTAATTAACCGTTCAATGTGGAACTTTGTAAACATGTTCTTGGAGGTATTAGAAGTAGCATAGTGTTTAATTTTATACCGAGATTCCCACGGGAACGTAATACAGCGGGGTAAATTGTAATACACCGTAGCTAGTGGCCTACATTTCATTAATTTATTTTTATGCTACTAATGGGGAATTTTCAAACTTCAAAAGTTTCTTATCTAGATATCCAGGGGGACTTCTGTCAGTTATATTTTAGTACGTTTTTTATTATTTGGGCGAGTTACACAAACAAAGTTGAAGTTAGTAATTTCGTTGACATTTGTCCCCCTAATACAACTAGCGCCATCTGTCATAACTAAGAGAAACAGGGGCCTTAAAATTCCCCATTGGAGAAAGGATACAATTCTTGGTTTTGGTCCGAAGAATCTTTAAGTGGTCCTGAAACTCAGTCAGTATTAAAGGTGATATTCCAATGAAACATAATTATTTTTCGTCGTATTTGTTCCTTTATTTGGCCTTCATATGATGGCAGTGCCATCTATGATATCTGGATACTAAGACGAATAGAATACATTTGTGTCACCACCCCGGCTCAACATTTCCCGTCGTGGGGGTCGCGGTGAGGCGACCGAGGGAACTCTCCAGAGAACGGGCAGCAGCGCTCTCTGTTGAGTTAAACCACAACACCACTGCGATCGCCAACCCGCCTGCCCGAATTCCCCACCCCCAAATTATCATGGAAATCTTTCGGGGAGCTCTCGTCCAACAGTGGACGTCATGTGGTTGATGATGATATCGACAGTATTGTACCCGAATGAAACTGTAATCCAAGGTTTACGAAATGTTGTTACGTTCATTATTATTGTTATTATTTGAATAACAATAAAAAGAAAACAACTAATAGATAGCAATCAAACAATCTTCGAGAGCATATTTCCCGATTTACAAACGTATTATCGGAACAATGGGATGAAATATTTAATTGTTTGAATAAATTTTGATTATGTAATATGCATTGTTTTATATACCCTTTATAAATGGAGTAAGCGTTACATTCCTTCGGTCGGAATAATATGTTTTTGATGACATAATTTCGTTGCAAAATAGGCAGAAGTGACTTATTCTTAAATGGTTAAATAAATACCAAAGTCACCTTGCGCTGTCTGTTTCTGTGTGTGCTTAGGTCTTTAAAACTACGTTACGGATTTCCATGCGGGTTTCTTTAATAGATTATCCCTATGTACCTACGATATCTTCATATATTATAAAAAAAACCTTTGCCGGGTTCGCTAGTACATACATGGTAAGGCAACTCACACCAGTTATCAGAAAAATATTTAAAAAAATCTAACTTGCATGTTTAAAAAATTATGCGCATTCAAAACGGAAAAACTACAACCTGCATTAGTCTTTTGACTCCTGTTGCCACAAATCTTTAGATTGTCCAATATATTTTTTTTGTTATATGACCCTGAATAGTGCCACTGTTTATTGACGTTTTTAAAAAAATGAAGTTAAAAATAACCATTTATCCCGAAATTCTCGAAGACTCGAAACTGCGACCTCCCGATTGCAAGTCCTGTATCCGACCAACTGCACGCCTAGCAAGCGCGTCAAGAAAGACACGACATAGAACAAATACGCGCTGTGATTGGCTGATATGTCACACATCGTGCGACTCAGCTTGTTTCAACCAATCGCAGTGCCTGGTATGTCTTGTCATGTCTTTCTTGCAGCGCTTTGCTAGGGGGGCTGGACCACAGACGCCGTTAATTTTAGACAATATATCATTCTGTATACGCGGAAGTTAGTAGAGAAGCATCCGAAACAATGATTACTATTTCAATAATCTCAAAGTATAATTATGTTTTGACCTTTAGGCATTATTATAGACACAGTTCGCATTATGAATGTCTAAGAGGCGAAAGTAAGTACGTAGTTAAATGTTTAACTGAGGTGGGCAGATATTATGGCTGTCCGTATCACAGCGTTCTAGCACTTTCGCTAAATAAAAGCTGATTATATAACGAAATGGTCGTATACAGGGTGGGCCGTGCAACAGGAGATGTCTCTTTTTCAAAATAGACATTTTCTGTTATTACTATTCATATCCTATACCCTTTTTTCACGGCCGAAGAGCCCTGACAGTTTATTGCATTAGCACGTCTTTTGCAATACATCTTAACATTTTTAAGATGATTTAATGATTCATATTGATGAACTAAACTACAATTTGAAAAGAAATATTAGTCCTACAAAAACTGCGAATTTTTTGCTGGAATGTATGTCAATCTACTTCATTGTGTGAAAACATCATCAAGTGTCAGGGCTCTTCAGCCATGAAAAATGGTATAGTAGTGGACTTTCAAAATCAATTATTTGACAACCATCTGATAGCTTAAAATAGTTAATTTTACTGTTCCGCGATGTCGCTCGAGGGTTATCGATAGATACACTTCTGCTTTTTTTAATTGGCAATCTAATCATTAAAATACGCTTTTACTTACTTATTTTCAGAAATTCACATATAATAATCAGCTTTCAGAAAGTCACAGATATTTAAAAAAAAAAATATATCGTAGTTGTATGGCTACTTTTCATAGAACAGAGGAATAACTTTTTTTTTCTCTTCCCATTTGAACTCGAACTTTGGCCCATTTGCTATTAGTCAAGTATTAACTCTTCTTGTACAACAATATTAAGTATAAGCAATATATGCTTCAGACTTTCCCATGCTGATGTAAATGAGCCACTCTGTATAGTTGGTGTCATTGTCACATTCTATCGATAAAATTGTCAAAGTCGTATGAAAATCTCAACGTGTGGGTGGACTACTATAAATCACATTTCAATGCTGCGTGGAACATTACACGGGAATAAAAAGTTGATTAAATAGGAGTCCTCTCCTTTACTTCTCACTCTCACTACATTTCTTTTCATTACACTGATTACACCACATTAAGGAAGTAATTGCATTTAATTTTGAATGACGTCGACTTCTGGAGGAGGGCCTCCCCCAATAATTTCCATGATAATTTGGGAGAAATGCCTATAATCGGCACGCTTGGCAGGCGGGTTGGCGATCGCAGTGGTGTGGTTTAATTCACAGAGAGCGCTGCTGCCCGTACTCTGGAGAGCTCCCTCGGTCGTGTAGCCTCGACCTTCACGAAGGGAAACGTTTTGTTGGGATGGTGACACATGTATTCTATTCGCCGTCACCACACGGCTTTTCTGTATCATCATCATCAGCCCATACTTGTCCACTGCTAGACATAGGCATTTCCAATTGCACGCCACTGTGATCTGTTTTTGGCTTCTCGCATCCAGCTTCTGGCAGCCATCTTGCGTATATCAACAGTCCACCTTGCCTGAGGGCGTCCTACACTCCGTTTGCCGAGACGCGGTCTCCACTCGAGAGCACTTTTCTGTATACTATTTACATATTCAGTTACATAACAAGGAAATAACAAATGCTTCATAGTTTCATATAACAAAGTGTAAGTTCTTTTAGGTTAATGCCCCGACCACAATGTAAACATGATACACGCGTTCATATGTGGTTTTAAGATAGAAACTTCTTTACTGACGCGCGTGATTGCGGTCTCTGCCATAAAAAGATAGTTAGTAATTACCTATCTACTGAAATTTTTACCGCAGAGTCAGATTGTGCAGTAAAATTAGGACGGGTATATTGGGGCAGTGGTTAGCATGTCTGCCTTTATGCCGTAGGATCTCAGACCAAACACAACTAACTACATTAGTATTAAGTTATATTTATGTTAAGTATACTCAGCAGTAAGCCTTGGCGATTTTTTTTTAATTTATTTGGGAAGCCAATAAAAGGAAGACATACACTAGTAAAAGTTATAAATTAAAATAAAACTTAACAAAAACATGGTAAATGCTGACTCACTTACAGGCTAATACAGAAAGACAGTGTATAATTATTTGCGATTTGAAAAGATGCCCGTTTCTTCCCGGTTCTTCTGGCCAGTAAAAGAAGTTAATTCGAACCGGGGACGATTACTTTTGTTTTTAAAGTCATAAATGACGTTCATCAAGCTTTGTGTTATTCTACTGTATATCTGTATGTATGCACTTATAACTGACTTTGACTAGACCTGTTAACCGCGTACCACCTTCACTCAGTCCCTTTTCCGGTAAAATGTATGGAAAATGATGTACTTTTTGATCCAAACTGTCACTGTTCACTACTAATTTGACAGTTTGGATGCAGACTTGCCCTCATACGCAGTAAGGGACAGAAAATATGTTTTCTAACTTTCATATTTTTATACCGTTGTCTCGTTTTATTCTGAATGTTAGTTTATGATTTAAAAAAAAATACACTTCACGCCTTTTAATCCCAAAGCGGGGTAGGTAGAGGCATGCCTTTGCTTAGTAAGCAAAGGATTTCAAGTCTAATTGTTTTTTGGTCTGAGCGTAGGATCGATCGATTACCACCACTGACAGGTAGGTGATGGTAGGCCCATGGTTCACCCTTCGTTTTGAACCCAACGCGACAGGGGGTGAGCCCATCGCCGTTGTAGGGTTCACACACCTTGTGGTGTGCGTGTTTCATCACGATGTTATACTTCATTCGTACGAGCGTTGCGTTGCGTACATAGGCTCTGAAAATGTGTCATTGGTACACGTCCAGTAGCTGGACTCGAACCCGCGACCTCCCGATTGCAAGTATCCTACAAACTGGATCACAGACGCTCTCAAAAAAATGTTTTTTTACACAGCTCGTAAGTTTAACTCCCCGAATAAGTTCATTTGTACTTAATTATCCAACAAAAAAATGTCTGAACCGGAATTTTTTCATTAAGTGTATGAAAAAAATCAAGTCAAAAGATATTGGTCACCTAGTTCCAAGTCAATTAGAAGCGCTGAGGTTTCTTTGTTAATAAAAAATAACAATGTTTTTTTTTTGCAAACTTGTTACTCTAATGATGTGGTTTCAAAGTTTTGACAAAGCGAATGGTGAAGAAATAACTTAAGTTGTAAAAAAGCTCCTTAAAAGTCGATTGCATAAAATCTGTTCTGTTGACCTAGAATAAAAAAAAAAATAGTAAGGGTGTGTTGTAATAACTATTTGTTCTGTTTTACACCTTACGTAATTATCTGACTACTATTTCCTGACTGTATGTGTATGTATTGATTGGCTAAGTGTGTGTAAAACATCGATATGGTAGAGTTGTTTGCGTGTGAAAGGATCCCGAGCAATGATCTTAGAAACGTTGTTGGACTCGTCAATATTAAGAACTTTTACTATGGCGACAATACGGAGAAATGAAAAAAAACATTTCCATCCCCATATAAAATGCCATCTCCCGAGGCAAATAAATGTGTACTTTGTTGCTTTCACGCAAAACCTACTTTACCAATGATCATGAAACTTTCTACAAGTATTTTCGGAGATACTAGGAGTAGGTACCATAGGATTCTTTTTGTTAAAAAAAACATATTTTTTAATTGGCGAAATAATTCATATTACAACCTTTCTCTGTAAGTGTCTGTAAACACTCTTTGGGATTCCACTGACCACCACGGATATCTATTAAAGAAAACCGCATCAAAATCCGTTGCGTAGTTTTAAGGTGGTGACGGCGTTTTATTCTATGTATTGATTAATAGCTAATGCACTGTACTTATTTGACATGGATGGGCCCGTCGCGTCAAGTGCTTTAGCTACTTAGCATGGGATGAAGGCAATGTGTGTGTTGTTGTAAAATATTTAATTATTTATGGAAGATAGCCACTCTGCGTGCAAGAGGTTCGCACTACAAACAAACAGCCCACGCAACGCGTCTTTCTCTCACAGTCGGTTAAAATTAATTAATTGGGCAATTCCTTCACTATTGAGCATAAATATTGCATTCAGCTTGTGATCTCATTGCCTGACCAATGATAGCAACCACAAATCACTGTTAACACAGACCTGATAGAAAAAAATGTGCGTTAGAAAATAAAAAAAAAAACAGTTTATGAACGCAGTGTTTACTCAATGAGAAAACTAAACTAGATGCTGTCTTGAATAAGTAATAAATAACGCGATTATTACGTTTAAGACATTTATATTGTGTGTGTTTATTGTTTATTCTACTACAATAAAGGCGAAAGTTTAAGGTATGTTTGTTACTTCTTAACGTCTAAACGCTGCAGCGATTTTAGTAAAATTTGTCGTGGAGTTTGTTGACACCCTGGATTAATACATATATTGAAACTCCATAAAATCTCCACTTTCATAAAACGAATCGATGTACAGTTTTGTACTCTGAACAGTTTTATTATTTAATATTATGATATAAGCATACATAGGAACAGACAGCGGGAGGAGACTTTATTTTATACTATGTAATAATAATGACTAGCTGTACCGTCGTGTTCTTTCGTTTCCCTGGAAATTTGGGGACAAAATATAGCCTATGTTACTCAGGAATAATGTAGTTTTCCAACAGTGAAAGAATTTTTCAAATCTATCCAGTAGTTTAGATGCCTATTCAATTAAAAAAATCGAACCTTTCCTCTTTATAATATTTATAATATTTTTTATATGGACAAATTACCTTATATCATTATTTCATAAGTAGAAGTTAAAATGACTATATTTCCTATGTAAGTAGTAATCTAAATACATATATAAAAGGAGAAACTGACTGACTGACTGACATATCAACGCACATTCCAAACGGCTAGACGAAGGCATTTGAAATTTGTATGGAACGTAGCTTAGGTACCGTAGGTGTGCACTAAGGATTCGGCCCTGTAGACCCGGGCGACGAATACGGCTACGGCGGATCCCCTGCCTCGTAAGAGGCGACTAAAGGCGGCGAAATAGGGGTTGTGGGTCACCCGAGCAGGGGCCTGGATGATCTAACCATAACAACCTCGAGGAGAGGCGGTAGCAAGGTGTGGTCCCCTGCTACAGCCCAGCACCGCAAAGTGCAGATAAGTTAAGTGCGGCTCAAACAGCATTCTTTGGAGATCCCGAAGTCACCAGTTAAGCACGGCAGAAAGCCACCGGAGGGGTTTTAGTCGGTGTGAGTCCGACATAACCCAGTCACTCCCCTGGGCGGCTGGGTATTCATAATGGATTTCCCCATCGAAAAAAAAAAAAAAAAGGTGTGCACTAAGGATGGAGGAGGATGGAGGTTGCTGGGGCAGACACACCACCGTCTGCCCCGAGCCGGAGTCCGACAGGACCGATCGCTTGGGCGGGTCCTGACGCAATTCCTTCGGGTACTCCCGGGACCCGCTGACACTATCCCGTTCGCTGTCCCCATGGCGGCGGGGTGTCCATGAGGATTCCCACATGTAGAAAAAAAGACAACGTCTTTCGAGTCCACTAGTCAAATATATTTCTGGAGGAAGGATATATTTCTAGACGGTACCTGTTTAGGAATCGCCGTACAGCGGCTAGACTTAACTCCCGCGAAACACACATAACTCAAGTACCTTTTACTCTCGATGTCTTGATAGGGAGCAAGGCATAAGCGACAGCGGATTTATTTAAAAAAAAAACTGCTAGTAACCATGGTGACGTAATACACTATGGGAAGGGTACCTAACATAATCTCGTAAATCAAAATAACTTAACTAGAAAAACCTTATTTCAAAAAACCGAAAATCACAATTCCTTATGATTAAAATCCAAAAAATTCAAAATCCCTTAATTCGATTTACCTTACTATGAAGACACCTTGAATCAATATCCCTTCATTTAAAATCCCTTACTATGAAAATGAATACAGGCTGAGTCATGATCCGGACCAACTTTTTCTCGAACTGTACTGCAAAAATTATAGCGATTCCAACTGTATAGTTGTTTTTGTGACTGAGATATTTTAAATTTGTTTACATATATCTTTTTAACCCTTAATCAGACAAGGCTAGATCTTTTTCTGATGGATTTTGGACTCTATTACCGACTCCATCACATAAACCCGAGTGATGTTTATCATAAATGTGAAATTAAATGTTAATATCTCTCTCTGATAACTTCTCTGGAATCTTTAGATAATTCCAGTGAAGACATTCAATAAGGTTCAAAGTATGTGTTGGTCAAGTGGAACCAACATTTACAATAAAATGTTTATGGTCACACAAACATTTATAACGAAATAAAACAAAATGGCTGTCTGTAAAGTCGGTTTTCGGACAGTAGTTTGACGTGACAACGTCAAACATAGCAGTAGTAGTAGTACACTCGCTTGCGGAACGGGACTATGACGTCATCTTTTTCGTGCATGCAGCCCGTAGTGTCGAGATAAACGATAAACGTTGTCACGTGAGACGTTATTGAGAAAAATAAGTATGCCATTGAAGTCGCTTACCGAGTAAGAAAAGTAAATACGGTTCATGACCCCGAAGTCACCTTGCATAGATAGATAGCTTACCAGCTGACTCGGCAAACGTTGTTTTGCCAATATACATTATTAACAGTGTTTCTTTATAATAATTAAATATATATAATAATATATACGTTTATATTATATGTACGTTTTTTACAATACACCTTCCTATATATTAAAAATAACCGTATCAAAATCCGTTATATAGTTTTAAAAAGCATTCATAGATGGTGGGAGGCGACTGTTGTTTTATACTGTTATGTTAATTCTAATACCTCCAAAAATATGTGTACATAGTTTGGTGTTGACCAGTCAAGTAGTTTTCACGTGAAAGCGTAACAAACATACGTACACAAGCACCATACTTACTAATTTTAATTATAAATGCGGATGTTTGGAGGTTTGGAAGGAAATACCACGGAGCGAATTTCCGCCGTGTGGTGACAGCTAGTTCAATAAATGTGCCACCACCCCAGCCCAACTTTTCTCGTCTTGTGACCCCCAAGAGGGGGTGACCGAAGGAACTCTCCAGAGGACGGCATCAGCGCTCGCTGTGAGGTACAACACCACTGCCATCGCAAACCCGCCTGCCAAGCGTGGCGATTATTGGAATTTCCGCCCAAATTATCATGGAAATCATTGGAAGAGACCCTCTTCCAGCAGTGGACGTCATATGGCTGATGATGATGTCTTCTTGACTCCATAAACATTGTATTTACCTACTATTTTTTTTTGAAGTCGCTTAAAAATTGAGCTCAATATCACTATACTGGCATACTCTTAGTCGTAAGTCTGCTTTGTACAGCTTTCCGTAGGTGGAGGCCTGGAGTCCTATAGTACAGGGTTACCTAGTTTAGGCTCCAGCATTCATATACCAATGTATCTAATATTCACTGTACCGTGTTACTCATGTTTGGTATGTTTGTATGTGAAGGAAATAAATTTATTATTATTATTATTGCTATCACAATCTAACGCACCTCTACAGTATGTGACTTGGGCCACGCGCAGCCGGCAGCCGGCGGCGGCCGCAGCGAAAGTGATCTGGCGATACATAACTCTAGCTCTGAGGATTGTCGGCCAGGAAACTACCGAGTATTGTATTGGGGCACAATTCTACTCTGTACACATGTGCACACGTAAATCTACGAGTACATATTTTTATAATTACACTTCACTTCACACTTCACGCCTTTAATCCCAAAGAGGGGTAGGCAGAAGCACTGGCTAAAGCAAGTACCCACGGTTCACCGAGCGTATTTAACCCAACGTGACAGGGGGTGAGCCCATCGCCGTTATAGGGTTCACACACTTGTGGTGTGCGGGTTTCATCACGATGTTGTCCTTCACCGTACGAGCGTGGCGTTGCGTACATAGGCTCTGAAAAAGAGTCCCATTGGTACACGTCCAGTAGCCGGACTCGAACCCGGGACCTCCAGGTTACAAGTCAAGTATCTGACCAACTGGACCACAGACGCTCTATAATTCTAAAGAAAAAACAAAATGGTTGTCAGTAAAATCGGTTTACGGACAGTAGATTAACGTGACGACGTCAAACATTGCATGTCGCATAGTTAGAATAAAAAGGACCCAATACGAAACATGCTGATTTTGTAATTTAAGTTTTGTACCTTTTATGTTAAGGTTCAATTTCATAATAAGACACATTTTGTTTTGTGTCACTTTTGTTCTAACTGTGCGATGTGCACACGTAAATCTACGAGTACATATTTATAATTCTATTCAATTCAATTAATTTTTTTAAAATGACTCTTATGTAAAGGTAAAAAAAGACTATAATTCTGCCAATGACACGTTTAAGCCGCACATGTGTATATAGTAGAAAGAAGCATATAGTAAAAAAAAAAAAACTCCAAAACAAAAAAAAACCTCCTTTTGTGATGGATTAACTAACTCAAAAGTTCTATTACTAACTAAACCATATCGACTTTACGTAAGTTTGTACCTGAAACAAACAAAAATACATTACAACAAATTATTAATCTATGTACCAGTGGCGTGCACACCATATAGGCAAAAAGACACTGCCTACCTTAGTATTTTGGCTACCCGAACTTATAATAGAGTTATTGCTAGAACTTTTTTGTTGTATTCACGACAGAGGCTAACGAAGGCCCTGTGTTTTGTGGGTGAGAAGATAGGTAGGTGCCTATATTCAGTAAAGACAAGTTACCTATACATAGGTGTCAATCCTTGGGGATTACTGCCTACCTTGTCGTAAAAGCCAGTGCACGCCACTGCTATGTACTTACATACTACACTATTAAATATTATCAAATGAACAATATAAGAAATAAAACAAGCTATAGTTTTAAATTATTTACTAAAGAAAAAACTAAATAGTTGTTAGTAAAGTCGGTTTACGGGCAGTAGTTTAACTTGACAACGTCAAACATGCATATAAAATATAGGTAGTACACTCGCTTGCGGAACGGGACAATGACGTGAACTTTTTCATACATGCAGCACGTAGTATCGAGTTATTAAACGTTGTCACGTCAAAAAGAACCGATTTCATCATCGCTCTGGCATTGTAGCGGCAAACGATGTGCATTGCCGATTTCGTTACTTTGATTTCGCTGTCGTCCGTAGTAAAAGGGCGATGCACATCGTTTTCGGCGACCATGCTATAGCGATGCAATTACGAGAGTTTAGATCGCGTTGTGGTTTAACTTACAGAGAGCACTGCTACCCATCAGTGGCGTGCACTGGCTTTTACGACAAGGTAGGCAGTAATCGCCAAGGATTGACACCTATGTATAGGTAACTTGTCTTTACGAAATATGGGCAACCTATCAACTCACGCACAAAACACAGGACCTTCGTCAACCTATGTCGTGAGTAGAACAGAAAAAGATCTAGCAATAACTCTATTATTTGGTCGGGTTGCTAAAATACTAAGGTAGGCAGTGTCTTTTTGCCTGTATGGTGTGCACGCCACTGCTACCCATCCTCTGCAGGACTAGCAAAGCGATCGAAGTAAGACAATTACCAGAGACTGTGATTGGTTGAAACAATCTTAGTTGCACGATGTGTGACATTGCAGCCAATCACAGCGCGTATTTGTTCTATGTCTTGTCTTTATGGATAGAGATTTATATAGGTGATTTAATGGGCCGGGTGAGTAGAGGTCGCCCCAGAAGAACATATACAGACCAGATTGGTGATGTCCTGGCCGAAGGTGGTGTGAAAAGTACTCGAAACCGGAGGTCATGTATGAAAAGATGTATGAATGTAGATGAAACGAAAGGGGTATGTCAGGACCGTGACAAATGGAGATCTG
>SJJU01019003.1:0-11121 GCA_012932125.1 Conopomorpha cramerella
TTATTTATATAAGTATGTATTTAAAAGTAAAAAAAAAAAAGTATTTAAGTAAGTATCTTTCGTTGTGTGATTTCCATAACACAAGTGCTTTAGCTACTTAACATGGGATGAAGGCAATGTGTGTGTTGTTGTAAAATATTTATTATTTATTTATTATTATTTTGGTTTTAACTTTTTAAGTTCTCGATTTAGGTCGGTGTAATGATAGAGATTATTATTATAAGCTATAAGCAAACATCCATTGAAATGCGTTTAGTAGTTTTTACGTGAAAGAGTAACAAATCACACATTTACTGCAACAACGCGATATTTCACAATATTTTGTTATTGTGAAAAGAGTCCTCAGTAATAGTAATAAGATTGTTATTTCAATAGTGTCAAATATTGTGATGTAATACAAACAAACATTCTAACTTTCACATTTATAGCATTGGTAGGACAAAACCAGAAATTGGCTCATTTCGGACAACATCACGGTGATCAATTAAAGCCCTTTTTACACGATAAACGACTGGCGTCACTTTTTTAATGGCATTTGAAAGTCACACATGGTCCCTTACAACCCCACTTGTAACTTTAGATGGCCTTTTGTTACGAAAATAGGGTAATTCTTCAAGCATTGTTATTGTATGACCAGATAATACGGGGGGCTCGTGACGGGACCTAATTGTGAAGCGGCGGCTTGGATTATACAAAACCGAAGTAATAATGGCCCCTGCTTAGTAGGAAATTACATAAAACACCAGCTCGAGTAAAATTTGCCCCAAAATATGTATCATGTGACACATTACCATGAAAATGGTGGTGCATTTTTTGTTGATATTACCAAGCCCTGTGTTATTTTAGGGCGTATTTTTTAATAACTAGGCATTTAGTCGTAATGAGATGTCTAATATAAAGAAAAAATAAAAAATATTATTTATTAATGACATAACGTAGTTTTGAGAAGGCCCCATTTTTTTTTAATATGAAGATTATACTTGCCTAGTAGTAAACTGATTCCATTTCTTTGCCCAAGCGTGTCAGATTTCATCTTTGTTCCTGAAGTATACTTCTAGACAAAAAACATACTTCTATAGACACATACATACTTTTTCTTACTTTAGAGAACGATGGCAAATATAGGATGTCTCTTAAATACAAGGATTTTCCTCCCATAAATTGCTTTCACTTTATACTGTGTCTAATGAATTACTAAACATTAACCTTATTCATTTGTTTACAAGAATCCAAATTGTTTTTTCATCTCACATAAATACGTGATTATATCAGAATATCCCAAACTTACAACTCTAGTAACAAAACACAACAATGAAGACATCGCCCGTTTTTAATCGAATTTCGAGATCCGACCGAATCCTAAGCAAACTGTACAAATTGCGCAATAGTGGCTAGCGATGGGGTCGCAGCACAAATTGGCTGTTGTGTTTTCCGTTGACCTTAATTCAGTACACTTTTGTATACCAAGGTAGGGTCAGTTTTAAAGGCACAGTGTGTAGCTCGACTCGACTTCGACTGCAATCTGTCGCCGCCACGACCTTCGGCCGACATGTGACCGCCACGTGTCAGACACGAGCATGTCACACGAATATCGCACATTACAGAAATTAGCCGACCGTGTATAATGGACCTTATTTTTGTACCACGTGAATTTCAACCGAGAACTTGTAAAACTTGCCGTTTTATACTACGAAAAGGTCTGTTAATAGTAGTTATAGGTAGTACGAAATGTCCTTTTTGAATGGAACATAATTTTTATTATAGTTTTTATGCGTACCGCAATAGAGATCAACTTATGCCTAACTTTTCTTTACACAAATGACGAAGTGTACCGGAATGATCAAATTACAAACAAGAATTTGTTGTACGATAAATATTTATTGCCTTCAATAAAATTGCGAAGGTTCTAATCACTTAACAAGATAGCTCAATAGGAATTCGTTATGTTGAACAGGGCTTATATTTTCGTTTTATTATCTAACTATTGAATGTGAAAAGCACAGAAAAGGAAAAAAATTAACATTTTTTTAATACATTTTATATTTCATAATGTCAGTTTAAATTATTGAACAGTGTTTAATGGTACATAAATTGTCACACAGGTAAGTATGTCAAATAATGTTTTGAAAGTTAGACATCTAGCATGTACATAAACCTAACTTAGTCTTCATGAGACGAGAAAAGAAAAATATGGCGGCGAGTAAGTACTTACATACAATAAAACGAATATCATCACATCGCATTCCTTTACACAGTAAGCTTCGTTGCCAAACAACGCATTCAGACTTTAGCATTCCCCTTTCAAAAATAGAGAGTCGTAAAACGCGTGAGGAAAGCCTTCCCTAGTGGAGGCAGAGGGGGGAGAGGGCAAAGGAGGGGGGGCACCTACTGGGCGACAATAGGTGCAGAGATAACTTACCAGGGCCCGGCGGAGTCAATACCTACCCAAGGGAGTGAGACCCTCGGGGCACTCTCACTAGGGAAAACTAAACCCTACAATAAAGAAAAGGACACACTCACCCGCCCGTCCAACGGAAAGGGACAAAACATAAGTTTATATATTAATAATGTATAGAGGAAAAATGCCGTGGACGTGCCGAGGGTGATATGTTAAGACTGTTAGCGGGAAAGGGATGGATGACGTCATTTGTTCAGTCGTGATGGGGTTTTTATTTTATTTTTTTTTTGTTGTATAGGTAGTTCGTTCCTTTTTTTCAGGTGAATGTGATGAATTGGCGCGAAGTTAGTTTATTGGGTGACGGAGGGTGAATGTATTCGTTTCGCTGAAGGAAGGTCATGAACGATAACTTGGTTAGACTCCGTTTATAGTAATGTAGGTCAGTAAATTTTATATGACATCTTAACTATTTTAAATTTAAAAGAAGAAGAAAGAAACAAGTATTTATTAACTTAAAGGTTAGAATGTACTAGTGTACATTAACCATGGCCCCTGCACTGTGCACACTAGTATCACGGAAGATTAAACGCTAAATAAATAATATGTATTTAAATAGAAAACATTGGGAGGCCCTCGTCCAGCAGTGGTCGTCATGTGGCTGATGATGATGATCATTTAAACAAACAATATAGTAAAGTTCATCTTGTGTCAATGACAACTAAAAATACTTCTACCCTATAAGGGCCTTACAAATAATGGCGGAATTGCTATTTAGAAGATACACAAAGCCCAACTTAACTTGTCAGATGTATGTCAAATACGGAATAACCAGTTCAAGTAGACCTGTAATAACAGTTGTGTAAGTAAAAAGGCGTTTATTGGTAAGGGGGTAAGTATTTATCTAAAATTAAAACAATATTTGAAAGTATAATCCCATATCTACACCTCCTACTGCGACCTAGTGATCTTGTCACCAGACATACAAACGGAAGTTTGTGGGTTCGAGTCCGATTACTTAGTTAGCGGAGCACCGAAATCCGCATGCCAATTGTATGTTGAAATGTACAGTTATTTCAGCTTATAGGCAGAGGCATTTGACGACCTGTTTTTTGTACTTCTACTCGTGTTTGATGATTTACCAAATGTGACAAAACTACAAAATTATTGGCTATCAAGTTTATTCTAAAAGTTAATTAACTTCGGATAGATAAAACAGATTTAGAATTTTGTCATCCGTAACACACAACACCTACTAAATAACGACTAATGAAGTTAAAATACTACTATTTTAACTAGTTCCCTCCGCTTAAAAGGGATTGACAAGCATGACGTTCTGTGCTATATGTTATTAATTAAAATTTAATAGCAATAAAAATAATTTCTCTAAATACATTTTATAATAATAATAGCTGACCCGGCAAACGTTTCTCTGCTATTATATATGCATGTATTATACATAGAAACCTTCCTTATGTATTACTCTATCCACTAAAGAAAACTGCGTCAAAATCTGTTGCGTAGTGCTAAAGATTTAAGTATACATAGGGACAGACAGCGGGGGACGACATTGTTTTAGGCAGACATTAGACGCTCATGCAAGCGTCATTCAATTCCATCAGTCATGATTTATGGAATGACTACTAGGTAATACTAATTCAAACATCATTCACTATATTAGACGATAGGAAATCCGTCAATTACAACCATGACTGTGGTAAACCTGAGATCAAAACGTATCGTCTAATGTCTGCGTTATACTATGATACTACAAAAAAGATTAATAACCTCAATAAATACACAAGTACATAGGTATGTAATACGCCACATTAAATCAATTTAAAACTTCCTCAGTACAAACAAAACAAAGTCGTGTGTTGGTTGTATCGACGCGAATCAAGAGTCAACCGTGCGAGAGACTTGGTGCCGGCGACATGAAGTGAAAGTCGTGTTAAAGTATTAAAAGTTTTGAACTCCACCCGAGACGATGTGACGCCGAACGGCTGCAACCGCAGACTTAGGGATGGGACACGTGTTTGGTTTGTCGATATCGATTAACAATGTTTATGGCTACTTTGAGTGCTGGATTGGGACGTCAAAACGATACTTGCCCTATTTTTTTGGTAAGGCGTATATATTTATTTCAATTAAAGTAATTATGAATAAATGAATGAAATATTTATTTCGACACACAAGACACATAAATTAGTAGCATGTATTCAGGCATAACAATATCATATTAGAACTTCAGCACATAAATAAGTCTTTAGACAGACTATCAAACTGTAAAATGTGCACAATTCGTAAGGTAGCTATAAATACTACAGGAGGTTGAATCAGTTAACGAAAAGTAAAATGTATCAAATAAACGACATTCCCTACGGTAGAAACACTTTCTTATCGATAGAACTGACCTAACGCTAGTCACATCCCTATTTGTCTAACACGGTATAAGTTAATAATGTAATAGAATTACAAGAGAAAAACTGTTGAGCTTGCCGAGCGGTCGACACTTAATTGTACTGCCATTTTGTTTCTCATATTCCTTTGTTTACATGCTCGTGTTTGTTGGAAGAATGATTAAGTGCTTTATTTATGTACTTACACCTACTTCTATACCTACTTTAAATTGAAATGCATAAAAACCTGTTTTGAATTTCTTCATTCATCATTATGAATTAAGACAAATTCTCGTTCAGTTCCTCTATTGCGATTAATGTTATTTAATGTTCTATTGAAAAAAAAAATGCAAAGGCCTTTTTAATGCTACATACAATTTAATGAATTAGTTCTGTCTGTTGGTTTGTTACACTCTGCAGCTGACTTTCGCTTATGGAAAGGTAAGTTGAAATGAATGTGTGCTTTATACAACGAAAGAAGTTTCGCTGCGTAGCAACTTCTTTTGTTGCTACGCGTCTACGACGTAGCAGCGTAGCTCGTAGCCCGTAACGATTACTTTGCAAAAAGAAATCGACACATTTGACGCATACAAATTAAGATTAGTAGTTACATTTACAAAGTTAAGGTAAGAACACAAGAATGCGTAAACAATCAAACTATCCTTGCCCGAGAAGATGTCTCGACCATTTGATTCGTCTAACTCGATCGAATTACATACATCAAACGGTATCATCAATAACTGCGTTGTATTTTATATTGCTTAGTGAACAGTGGGCATTTGCTTTAGCAAGTGCCTCTGCCTACCCCGCTTTGGGATTAAAAGGCGTGAAGTGTATTTCATTTTTATTTTATACAACGATTATTCAGTGGTCTACATACAACTGACAAGTTAAGTTGAGCACTGAGTATATCTTATTACTGGGGCTTTAAGCAAACTACTGGTAGTGTATTAATAAAAAAATAGTGTCAAACCTGTTATTACGGTCGTAGAAGACCGCCTTATACCCATTTCGTAGTCGAATTTGGTGGCTGGCGACGAGACGGAAAAGAATAGTCCCATTTCGTAGCTATCATCATCATCAGCCACATAACGTCCACTGCTGGACGAGGGCCTCCCCCGATGAGATCCGTCATTTGGGGTGAAATGCCAGTAATCGCCACGCTTGGCAGGCGGGTTGGCGATTGCAGTGGTGTTGTGGTTTAACTCACAGAGAGCGCTGCTGCCCGTCCTCTGGAGAGCTCCCTCCGTCGCCTCTTACGACCCCCATGACGGGAAAAGTTGGGCTGGGGTGGTGACACATGTATTCTATTCGCCGTCACCACACGGCTACCGTAACTAACTTCCGACCAAATGATTTCCGTGATCGTAATAGATTATCGAAGCTAACAACACGTCCATATTTTTGTACGCTATGCTTTGACACCCAACTATAAGAGGAAGACGATTTAGAGGCCTATGGAAACGACACTTTTTACTCTCTCCTACATTATAAATTGAATCTGCCTACTTATTTAAATGCCTACGGGTACGCGTTACCCCCAAATTATCTATTCAAAATATCCCACTGAACTTGGTATGCCTGTTCAAACAGAGCGGCTCTGTACTCCAGACCAATCCCGAAATAAAGTTACAAATGCTGGCAACTGTATGCGCAATTCAAAAGTTAGTTTGGAAAAATCTAACAAACGTTTCACTCTATGTCTGAAGCTTGCCACTCCGGAGCTTTTGAAAAAGTAATTTAGACGTGCGCTGTCAAAAACTTTACACTAAACGCGGCATAGTTAACAATTGGCGCAGGTAAACTTGACTAAAAATAACTGAGTATGTCAGTACATGAAACGCTTGTAGTCGAGGTGAATTCTGTGATCGCTAACAATGGTCAGAGTTAAGCACCACTGGGATCCATTTGATGGGTGACCACGTGCAAGTGTTTCCGTACTTTGAATGCCCTCGCCTGAGGTTCTAGGGATTCGGAAGCCATCGCAACGGGTTCTCCAACGAGGAACCCTGAGTCCTCCCAAACGAGCAAAAGAAAAAAGTAAATAAATATGATATGACATTTTTACACACGGTCACTTAACCCCAAACTAGGATACCCTGTATTATGGATGCCAGAGACTGATACACTTACATAAATACTTTTAAATACATACATAGATAAATAAACCACACACGCACACAACAAATGCCTCACCTCATCACTAAAGTTTTATGTCCGTGGTGTGGATCGAACCCGCGACCGACGTCCTAGAGGCAGATGTCCTGACCACTAGTCCATGCCGGCCGTAGTTTCTACGTACTTAACATCAGACCGAACTCAATTAAATGAAACATACAGTCACTAACTGCTATTAATTATATATACACTGTGCAGTAAACAATATATTAATTAATTACTGAAAATCTATAAAACTCTAGCTGACTTTGTAATACTGGCAAAACCAACATAAAACAAGGAACAAAAAAATATATAATACGTTTTCAAAATACCTATATCAAGTAGAAAATTAGCGGTGATCCCATAATGGTTTAGGTTTAGTTAATTACGCTTGTGGGTCCAATTTTCACGCGGCGCGATTAGGGTCATAAAATTTGTTTCGATCTTGATACGGACCGTGGAAACGGCTGCTTATCGAGTGCGGTTGCCATGTATCTTCCGTGAATTAATGGGACTGTGTTGCCAGTAAAGGTGTTGTTTTTGAAGCTGTGTACGTTGTTCAGCGGAAAATGTTAAAAGCGCTGAAAAGGATTAATAAATTTAAATTTTCATTTAAATTGTTATACGAGTAGTCGAAATATTGTCTGTTGAGTACGAATATTTTGCAGACGATTAAAATTAAACACTAAATAGCTTGTCGACATCAATATCATAACAATATATCTTATTATATAAAAATGAATTGATGCTAGTTAGTTTCGCTAAAACTCCAGAACAGCTGGACCGATTTGGCTAATTTTCTAGTTCTAGTTCAAGAATTACACGTGGAAGTCCAGGGAAGGTTATAAGGTGAATTTCTTCCAATCACGGGGTACAAAAGCGACTTCCTATGGCAAATGCACATATCACAAGACATAGGGATCAAGAACATTTTTAACTCTAAAAAAAAATCTAATTTATTTAAATCAAATCTAATCTTCTGGAATAGTCTCCTACCTAATTCCCGTTGCCTGTATCAATGACTTATCACCACATTTTGAATCAATTATGAATGAATTCAGTTTTTGTAAAATATATTCTTGCTTGCAAACTTCTGAATTCTTCTCAGCGTATCAACTACATTATATATGCAACAAAAGTTTATTTGATTGCATTATATTGTACTTTCATTACTTATAAAAACGAGTACTAAAAACACTTCACAAGTTTACAATTCCCTCTCACTGTTCCTCGGCAAACCTGATTAGAATAATACCTCAAGTAAGTCCACCGACACAACAAATCAACTCGCAACGTGACTTCCAAACTTTGTTTCTCAGCTTTTTCAGCACCAGTGACGCCATCTTTGTTTCAGTCGAATCACTAGTTTCGTCCTTTGCCGACAGATGGCGGTGACCACCGAATGCCTTTTCCCAACGCTCCGTCTTGAAACGCAACGGAATGTTGTTAGAGAGAGAGGTTGGATATTCTCAAGGCTCTGCGTTTTCCCATTTGGGGACATCCGCTGTAACGTTGACAATTTGTTCACCAACAAACCAAGTGGGTGTGGCCGGGTGCTGGCCAGTGGGAGGGGCTAAGGCCGCTTCACCACGCCCAAAAGTTTTCAATGCCTACTGGGAGTTGGATGGAAAAAAAATGCGATACGTAATTTCGGATGTTCCAGTGAAGTATGTAATTGAGAAATTATGTTCGGACGCTTGTTAGTGCAGCGAAATTGGATAGCGTAGGAATAAATTGGATGCAAAACTGCGATATTTCGTGTATTTATTTCGTGCGAAAAAATGTTTTACTGAACAACGCTTGGCGTCATTGGATTGTTCGTTTCTAGTGGGCGTAGACGTAATGTTTAGGTATTTACAAGAATCTAGTACAGTTTTACACCGAGGCAACTTTTATTTATAGTCTTTAAAATATGTAACTTGCAGAAAACTAACTAGGGTTCACGCGGTCGGTTTAACTTGAGTTACATGAACGAGACGATACGACGATCGTCGCGTACTAATTTGGGATATACCTACATAATACGCCTGAAAATAGCGTGAAGTTTTGTATGTATCACTTACATATTTTTTCCGGATAAACAATAATTGTGCGGTCTATGTATATCTACCAATTTATCCATCTAAACCCTAATTGGTTAGGAGTTACTTATTTACATCCAACTGATTAGAATTAAAGTCGTAAGTTTATACAAGTACAATATGAACATCAGAACTAAAACCACAGAACAGTATTTTGTTTATTCAGTACTAGCCGACCCGGCAAACGTTGTTTTGCCAATTTACCACTATCCACATAACAGACGATTCTCTGTTATTACATTGTACATATAAACGTCCAAAAGCCTTTTTATTTTTCGGTGTTTTATATAACCTATGAGCAATGATGTGGCATTCTATGGCTGAAAGAATTTTTAAAATCGGTTTAGTAGATCCCGAGATTACTTCTTACAATATAACAAATATAGAAAAACACAATCTTTGTAATATTAGTATAGATATATAGGTATTTTATTGTTGGTACTCTGCTACTTCATGAGACAAGCATACAAGAACACCGTCGCATCTCCATCATCCTGTGAAAACTTCCTTAAAACTACTTCCATGTCAATGTCCGGGGTAAATTTCAAACTATAAACAAAGTGGATCGTCGACCGCACTTATCATGTGTCTTATGCAAATGTATTGATGGATACTCCTTCACCCACCTCATGCTACCACCGGCCAACCTTATTTGAACTGCGGATTCTAAATTCAAACTCATTCGAACAGTTTCAGTTCAGGAATCGTGTGTGGTGATGAGACGACGGGTTTCCACTCGGGGAATACGCCGCGTCTCGACACGGCTTAGCACTTTTCGGTTCAGGAATTTGTAAGGGAAACCGTTGGCGAAGATATTATTGAGATTATTTTAGAGGATTTTAAGTTTTTGTTGGAAAAGATTGAGGACTTCGGGGAGGTGGATGTCGGAAGTGTAAATGATTTTATTTAGACTGACAAAAGTGGCATTGGATTATCTGTTTATATTCTTTTCGGAAGCGACGCCGTCAACTGTTTATATTTTTTTTTGTGCTATAAATCGCGGTAACAGTATTGATTTCGCTTCAATTCAATCTTGCGGCTCTCATCTCGCTTTCCACACTTCGCCGACACGTGTGGAGCTAACTTTTTGATCCATAGGCAATATCGGCTGTTTTCCATAAGTTCTCGTTTTTAACACTTTTCAGCCTAATGAATGCTGAAAAAATCTAGAGACCGCGTCTTGATGGACTGATGATTTGCGAAAGAAGGCTGGCAGAAACTGGATGCGGAAAACAAATCACAGTGGCGTGCAATTAGAGATGCTTATCTTCAGCAGCTAACGAATCCCGCTGACGATGAAAGGTAAACCCCATCTGTATGCTAAAGGTGGCATAAGTAGGTAATATGACCAAAGGTTCAGTATCCTTTTATATATAATTGAGTGATTAGTATGTGTGATTAGTGAATGTACGTGTGTGTGCGTGTGTGTATAATTAATTCCATAAAATAATAAAATTGATTCCCCGTGGCACCATTTAGATTCATACCAATTTCGACTGCTAATAAAAACTACTGGGTTAGGTTCAGTTTGAACATGTATGATTCAGGTCATATGAGTTTTTTTTTTTAATGAGCCATGTAAAACTTTTTAGTACCATCGATCACCATGGGCAGTAATATATTGCTAACAGAATATACCACAATGACATTACACTTGCGAGAAAACCGAATTAACAGTTGAATGCATCTTAACAAACCGTTTGCGAAACACAATTTTAACCCTTACTGGGCGTAGGTACCATGTGTTGTTGCAATTACGCCTCGTTACCGCACAAAGAATGTGATACGACAGAGTTATGGCATTGATAAATATAATTTTCAATTGTGACGGCATTGTTAAAGGGTGTAGGTATATTATGCACTTGTTAGATATTGTTGGTATTGTAAGGGTGATAATGCCATGTGTGGGGTATGGTATAACATATAATTGTAGTCATGAATCGACTTTATTGTATGGACGTGTTAGTTTCTATAATTATCGCTTTCATTGATTTCGTATTTGTGCGGCGGATGTCGGACATTTTTTTGGGAGAAATTATTGTTGTATTTTTGAAGTGAAAACTTCTTATGGCGCGTTGGGCACTTT
>SJJU01019016.1:0-12610 GCA_012932125.1 Conopomorpha cramerella
GAAAAGATGTATGAATGTAGATGAAGCGAAAGGGGTATGTCAGGACCGTGATAAATGGAGATCTGTAGTCTCTGTCTTCCCCTCTGGGAGACAGACGTGAAGTGTATGTATGTATGTTTCTTAAAGCATAGAAAGAAAGTATGTAAATGAGATGGAAGCACATACTCTGTATTCAAGCTGTTCTGCTCGTCTTCCCGAATCTTGAGGTGCAACGGCCGCCGATCTTCGCACGTAAGACGACAGATCTCCCTGGCGAGGAAATGTCCACGGTTTACCAAGTGTAACCATGACAGGATGTGGGACTACCCCCGCTAGGTACTGAGTTCACACAACGTGTTGTGGTATGCAGATTTCATCACGCATCAAATAGCAGCAATAATTAGGCACCAATTTTCTAAGCATGATTTAAGGTGTTTGGTCATAATATTTTAAGAGTGACTCGCCATTCTGACGGTAATAATGTTTTGCTTGCGTAGCGTAAATAGGCTCTGGAAATGAGACCCACTAGTGCACGCTTAGTAGAACCGGAAATTACCCGAAAATTGGGCCACTTAAAATACCTGCAAATACCTCGATTTGAGGACATTACAGACCTATAAAAATAAATAAATAAAAATAAATACATCTCACGCCTTTTAATCCCAAAGCGGGGTAGGCAGAGGCACTTGCTAAAGCAAATGCCAACGGTTCACCAAGCGTATTTAACCCAACGTGACAGCGAGTGAGCCCAACGCCGTTATAGGGTTCACACACCTTATGGTGTGCAGGTTTCATCACGATGTTGTCCTTCACCGTGCGAGCATTGTGTTGCGTACATATGCTCTGAAAAAGAGCCGGACTCGAACCCGCGACCTCCCTGTTCCAAGTCAAGGATCCGACCAACTGGACCACAGACGCTCCTATATACCTATATACAGACCTATCTTTAAGAATAATTTCATCCTGCAACGAGACTATCTGCATCTTCAAGTCGGCAACTGTGTCGCACTCCGGGCTCCTTGAGGACTCTCGCTGAAACAACCATTAAATGACCACTTTAATATGGCCGGCACAAGGCGAACCATTGTGGCGTGTCTTTGGGGAGGCCTAGGTCCAGCATTTAACGTCAGTGGGTTGATAAATGAAGATGATGATACCATGAATCTACTAATATACTAACTTGACTATTTAACCGTCGCCAGAAATCAGTATACGTTTTATGGTTTTGCAGTCTGTACTTCTTCACAAGTCTGCAGATATAGCAAAGCGTGACATGACAATACATGAAGACACACCACATCATCATCATCATCATCATCATCATCAGCCCATACTTGTCCACTGCTGGACATAGGCCTCTCCAATTGCACGCCACTGTGACCTGTTTTCGGCTTCTCGCATCCAGCTTCTGCCAGCCATCTTGCGTATATCATAAGTCCACCTTGCCTGAGGGCGTCCTACACTCCGTTTGCCGAGACGCGGTCTCCACTCGAGAACTCGTTTTCCCCAAACGGTCATCGGTTCTACGGCTAATATGGCCGGCCCACTGCCACTTCAGCTTGCTAAAACGATGAGCTATGTCGATGACTTTGGTTCTCTGTCGGACTACATTCATTGCCATGCTTACATTTTCAAGTTATTCGATACGCACATACGCACTGACAGTTGGCCAAAAAAGTGGTTCATCAGTCATCTTACTCATTAGTAAGTCACCAGATAAGGATAGAAATAGGTACGTACCTACCAACAAAATAATGTGATGTGAAAGATATTCTAAGAGAAAACGTTTTTACTACACTCACTAATTAGGTACTTTTAACTACTTAATAAAAAAAGACTCAAGTACCTACATAATCAAGGTCATTACTGTCGAACTTTGTTTGGAAAATAAGACAGTAGTGACAGTTTTTCAACCCGAAAATTTGTCAGCAAACGGTCAAAGAAAAATCCCCATTAGTGGTCATAAACTTTGGTAGACAACAGTCGGTTTGTGTGGATTCCAAACCGACATAAAACTTATGCCCAACTCTTCAAACTCTTGCTTATTATCAATTATTTACCATTTTCTTCACATTGAAGCTGGTCCTGCGTCGTGTAAACTAAAATGGTATGCTATTTTACACAGTGCTCGTGCTATGTTTACGTAGGATGTGATGGTTTTCAACTATTGCTCTCTGTACGGAGTACATCAAACTGCTTACATAAGCTCTATTACTTAACTTCATACATGATACTTTCAGTATTTTTAGTGCAAATAAATCACGCTAACGGTACAGACAATGTTTGATTAATGTGATTGGTCTCCTACCTAATTCCCCATGCCTGTATCAATTACTTATCACCACATTTTGAATTATGAATGAATTCACTTTTTGTAAAATATATTCTTGATTGCAATCTTCTAAAATGTAGGTACTTGATTTCTAGACACTTTTGATGTGTGTAATTGTTTTATGCGCCTGAATATTTCGCGGGCGAATCATTAGTTAGGTACTTATGTAATCCCAAAGAAAACAGATTTTGACATAAAACATCTCGTATATTGTCTACACGTAATAAATAATACGACAAAAACAAAACACAATAAAAAGTATAAAAACTCGATCAAGATCATGTAAAATCAAAAATGTAAGAACGACGCGGGTCACATAATATATTTAATGGAAAATAATAAACTGTACATCAAAATTACTAACTTGCATACCTAAAAAGCCAAAGTTATCATCAGAATGGCAATTAGAAAACCAAATCAGTAATTTTGTGGCTAAGTCAGTATTTTAGTTAGGTTAGGTTAGACTTTTTTGATGCACGTTTAAATACTATCAATATTTTAATTAGTAAGTACTGCTACTATAAGTCAGTATTTTTAACAATTTAACAGACACAAAGTGTAAGTGTAGGGTTTGTATGAGAGTCAGACGATCAAGTAAGGATAGTCGGAGCGACGGGCGCGCGGCTTGTCCTTAGGCAGCTGAAGACCAGAAGTGGCGCTGCCTTTCATCGTCTGCCCGCGCCTGAGGACCGGGGAAAACGCGCTTTACATCTAAGACAATTCTGTCCCTATGTATGCTTATATCTTTATAACTACGCAACGGACTTTTATGCGGTTTTCTTTAGTAGATAGTGATTCATGAGGAAGGTATATATGTGTAATACATGCATAAAATAACAGAGAAACATGGTGAATTATGTATATTGGCAAAATAACGTTTGCCGGGTCAGCTATTACGTATGAAGTGCAAGGGCATGCCGTGTGGTGACGGCGAATAGAATACATATTGTGTCACAACCCCCTCCGACCGGTAAGAGGCGACCGAGCGAACTCTCCAGAAGACGAGCAGCAGCGCTCTCTGTGAGTTAAACCACCACATCAATGCGATTGCCAACCCGCCAGCGAATCGTGGCGAATATTGGCATTAACCTCCCCAATTGATCACAGAAATCGGCCCTCAGTCGGGACTGGGTGCGCGCGACGATCGTCCCAAAGTTTCACCCATACGCTCTTCAGGCAGGCAGGGCATGGGATGGAGGAGGATCGTGATCATAAAAATCGGCATGAAAAAAGACATGGTTTCCTATCTTACAAATACACACATCAAAAGTGTCTAGGGATCAAGAACATTTTTAGCTCTAAAAAACAATCTAATTTATTTAAATCAAATCTAATCTTCTGAATTGGTCTCCTACCTAATTCCCCATGCCTGTATCAATGACTTATCACCACATTTCGAATAAATTATGAATGAATTCAGTTTTTGTAAAACATATTCTTCAATGCAATCTTCTAAAATTCACTTGATCCCTAGACACTTTTGATGTGTGTAGTTGTAGAGTACGTCCTCACCATTCAACGGTGCCGTATATATCTGACTTGGTGACTTCAAGGAAGTGTATGACGTCGTTGGTGTCTCTGTCACAGTCACGCAGGCGGCGCAGCACCTGGATCAGGCCGCGGAGGTCGTTGTCCTTGCGCGCCAGCCGCCGCCGCAGCGCGCACACCTCGTACTTGGGCTCGCTCCGCATCTGGCCGCGCACAAGCTTCATTTCGCATTCACGTTATGTATGTGCCGAGTGCAACACGCGCGCCACTTTAGACCGTATCAACAATGTTGTAGAACTCTAAATCCAAAAATTTGGAGCTGGCTTAAAAACACTCTTAGACAGAAAAACAGTCTGCATACAAGGTATTTCTACAAGGCTTTTTCGAATAATAATGTAAGCATGACGAATGATTATGCAATGAGAGGTTTTCTGATAGCTTCAAATATGTCAAAAGTAGTTCCAAAACATCTCACAGATGGCGCTAATCAGACATGATCTTAAGGAGAAACTATTTTAGAATTGTCAACATAAAATAAAAATATGAAATGACAACCCTGTCTAGGTAGTGCCATCTATTGGCATATTTTAGAACTGTAATAAGCCACCTATTAGAAAAACTCTCATTGTCACTACTAAAATACAAGAAGGGTGGTTAGGTACCGAAATTATAACTTATTTACTACAAAAATCTGACGCCAACTACCCTACTACTAAGTACATATGCCCAGCTAACCTCAGCGTGCATGCGGATCTCCCTCAGTAGCCTGGTGGCTTCCTTCTCAAGGCCCTCCACGGCCCCCACCAGCAGGGAGTTCTGCGCCACCAGGTCGCTCACCCAAGATCGTAGCAGGTCCACTTGCAGCTGCCGAGGATATCAATGATCAACCGCCAGGGTAACTAGTCTCATCTCCTACGTATGGTCGGGTTAGATACATACATACATATATACACTACACGCCTGTCTCCCAGAGGGGTAGGCAGAGACTACAGATCTCCACTTGTCACGATCCTGACATACCCCTTTCGCTTCATCTACATTCACACATCTTTTCATACATGACCTCCGGTTTCGAGTACTTTTCACGCCACCACATCACCAATCTGGTCAATGTATGTCCTTCTGGGGCGACCTCTACTCACCCGGCCCATTACATCAGCCATATAAATCTCTTTCGTCAATCGACTTCATCCATTCTCTCCATATGCCCAAACCACCGAAGCATGCCCGTTTCAATCTGGGTCACTACCGGATTTTCTTTCAAACCGAAACTGGTCCGGGGGTAAGGTTAGACTTTTCTCTTATCACACTATTCCTTATCCTGTCATTCAATGTCACGCCTTATGCAAATGTCATGTTATAACCAAACCCCCTTACCAATAAACTCGTTATCACTTATACAACGGTTATTATAGGTCTACAAGAACTGGTTATTCCGTATTTGACATACAACTGACAAGTTAAGTTAAGCTTTGTGTCTTCTTCCAAATAGCAATTCCGCCATTATTAGTAAAGCCCTAAGAGTGGCTAAATGAAGAAGGAGAGGCGATGACCTACCTTGAACTTATCAGGGCCAGGGCTCTGCTCCAGCTGTTCAAGCCGGCTCTCATAGGCGCGCTGCACGTCCCTCAGCACTCCAAGCCCCGCGCGGAGCGTGCCTGTCTCCGACGCTGACTCCAACATAGCTATGCCAGCCTGGTACTTTCAACACATATTCACATACTTTAACTAAATTCGCTCGGAGTGTTTGTTTCACTTGAGTGATTGTTTTTCTATATTGTTGTTATGGGACGATGACAGAATAATGACAGCTGACACTAACAACAGTCTGGGCACCGACCTCTATCTTGAAGTACGCTGGAAAAAAAAATACACTTCACGCCTTTATAATCCCAAAGAGGGGTAGGCAGAGGCAATGGGGAATTTTCTTTGACGTTTTTCAGACAGGTTTTCGCGCGGAGAACCGTCATTACTGTCACACTTTCCAAACAAAGTTTACTACTAGTTAGTACTAGTGTTTCACGGCTTCAATCATTCACCTCACAAGACGCCTAAAATTTCTAAAGTCTACGTTTGTATTGGATATCCAAATACGTACGAGGAAGTGATAAGAATTTTTACTCACGGTGTATAGTCGGCCACAAATATGCTCAACCACCTTAAGGTTGAAATTCTCATATGGATGTCACTAGACATTAGTGGACGCTACTAGTGGACGCCCCGCGATTTCATTCGCGTAGTTCAGTAGTACCTGCATCTCTAATTTCAAGCGTCTAACTTTTGGTTTAGATTCTTCATATAAGAGTATTTTCCCGTCCCTGTGGGAATTTCTGGAATTCCTTTCTTAGTGTACCCCTACGGTACCTAAGATTATGTCCGTTCCAAATTTAAAGTGTCTAAGTTTGGCCGTTTGGGCTGTGCGTTGATATGTCAGTCAGTCAGTCAGTTTTTCCTTTTATATACATACATCAAAAGTGTCTAGGGATCAAGAACATATTTAGCTCTAAAAAAAATCTACATACATACATACACTTCACGCCTGTCTCCCAGAGGGGTAAGCAGAGACTACAGATCTCCATTTGTCACGGTCCTGACATACCCCTTTCCCTTCATCTACATTAAAAAAATCTAATTTATTTAAATCAAATCTAATCTTCTATTGGATTTGGATTGGTCTCCTACCTAATTCCCCATGAGTGTATCAATTACTTTTCACCACATTTTGAATAAATTCAGTTTTTGTAAAATATATTCTTGATTGCAATCTTCTAAAATGTGCTTGATCCCTAGACAGTTTTTATGTGTGTATTTAGATAATATAACAACAGTATTACAGGCAATGTCATAAAAACTGTAGGTAATAAATGTAATAAATTAAAACAAAACTGATATATTTCAACAACAACATTATATTTTAGTTTCATTAATTTGGCATAAATTGTATATTTACAAGCTCTACTTAAAGCTAGCTATTTACACAGAAAATAACACAGAAAACAAACAACAAATTATACACTTTGTGTAAAATTGTTTATGCATATAAAAATATATGGACATTACACATGGGTCTCTTTCAATACTACTTTACCTACTTATTCAGTTATGAGAAAGTATACAAAAAAATGCTTGCATCAGAAAATATTATAAAATTCGTGCGCGTCTATCGTACGCCAGTTTCAACAGCTTAAATACTTATGATAACCTACCTAGGTGTATGATTTTGTTACAAAAAGGGCCGGTAGTGATCAATGGCCGCTAGGCCAGCGGATCCACTTTTCTAGACTTTCAATGGGGAATTTTCTTTGGCGTTTTTCTGACATATTTTCGGGCCTAGAACTGTCATTATTGTCATACTTTCCAAACAAGTCATACTTTTCAGCTCGCGACCACGACACACGTAACTGTGTCGAAACGTCGGGCAAACAACGAAGGTGAGCTGAATGCTTGTCTTTGGTTAATCTTCGCGCTATAATACCCGTTTTAAACATTTAAAATCATGACAGTGCGCGTTTCCTTAAAAAAATATTTCCAAACAAAGTTTGATAGTAATGACAGTAATTACAATACTTCCCAAACAAAGTTTAACAGTGAAAAACGTCAAAGAAAATTCCCAATTGTAATCTACTGTTATATTATAGGAAAGCCACTTACCAAAGAGCTGTACATTATTTACAAGATAGGATTTCTACGGTCGTGGGCTGATGGATTATTCCGTTAATTCCCCATGGCATGGTGTCATGGGGAATTCCCTTCCAAAACCCCAAGCTATAGAGACATCATGTTCTACATATTTCCACGATTAATAGCTATTCCTCATGGACCCCTGGGGGTGCAAATGAACGACTTTTTTTAGTTCCGATTGCATCTCAGGCAGGAAGGTTGATCAAACGCTTGTTCATAATGATAAAAAAAACCTTTTAATTAATATTGTACAACTGTCCTTCGTACTACGTTTTAGTTAGTAAATTAGTCTCAGTATAGGAACAGGACACACATAGTAGACTAAAATATCTTCATATCTTTGGATTGCTGCGTAAAAATATGAATAGGGAAGAAAACGCTGAAACTTAACGCAGGTGGCGCTGCGTACGCTTGACTTATTTGGAAGTGAACAATTCTATTGTATTTTTTAAAGAGCCGAAACAAGCTCCTTTCCTAATCCCCATTATCAACAACATACAACGTATACAAAATAGATCAAAAACATAGACGAAACCAGAGATAGTGACTCAGTCCATGACACCAAACATTTCCTCCAAGGAACCCTATGTTAAAAAATGTCAACTTTTCATGAAACCTTGGCGACCGTATAAGAAACAAATACTACACACATCAAAAGTGTCCAGGGATCAAGTACGTTTTAGAAGATTGAATCAAGAATATATTTTACAAAAACTGAATTCATTCATAATTTATTCAAAATGTGGTGATAAGTCATTGATACAGGCATGGGGATTAGGTAGGAGACCAATCCAGAAGATTAGATTTGATTTAAATAAATTAGATTTTTTTTAGAGCTAAAAATTTTCTTGATCCCTAGATACTTGATGTGTGTATGTAGCAGTAAATGCATCTATCCTGAACTATTTAAAACAAATGCAGTGTACACGTTAGTAAGAATTGGCTATAACTGATGCATAAAGCATACTTCGGTCTTCATGTTTATTAACCTTAGTAGTTTCTTTATGTTTCTATTTGGAACATACATTAACTATTTTCCTTTAGAAAGAGAGTTAACTGCTGTAAACCACGGGAAATAAACGAGAGTGGACAGAGGGAAAATGCGTGTATGACCCTGTCACATAATGATTTTTTTTATCACTATGAACAAGCGTTTGACCACCATCCTGCCTGATGTTAAGCAGCGATGTGGTCTACGACGGAGCGCACTTGTTCATTAGTTACCCATTCACCCCAGTGACTTGAAGACCGCCAGACTATACTGCGCAGAAAACACAGACTCCGGCAAGTCATTCCACATCCTGGCGGTTCGCACTATGAAAGTGGACGCAAACCGTTCGGTTCGCGTAAATGGTAAATCCACGGACGATTTTCCGTTCATATGTGAAAAAGTAATTGATATGCCAGGATCATTCTAAGGTCGTTTGTTTCCCGAAAATTCACCCACAAGATGACCGAAATATGCCATACATAATATAGAACATTATTAACACACAAATCAGATATAAACTACTATTGTACTAGGTAAAAAAAATCTCTCTAAAGTGTTTGACACTAGAAGATCTACTACACTAACTCACGCATTAATCTCACATTTTGGTTTAATATTTAAGGAACAATCAGTTTGAACACAAGACAATCTGTTCTCATCATCAACATAATAATATTTATAAGATACTAGTGGACTTGACAGACGTTGTCCTGTCTTAACTATTAGTATAACCTCCAGGGTGGCCTGTGCCCAGCAGTGGATGTAATTTTTTTTCTTTCATAAGAACCTTCTGCTGTCATTAATAAGCACAACAAAGGAAGAAATAGCAATCGGTCCACCCGTTCCGGAGTTATGACGTGACAACGAAAAGTGGCTTTGATTTTTATTTTATTTTTTGATTTAATAGATAATGCAATATCAATATAAATCATGTATCTCACCACGATGAGATTATGTAATATAGCTTAATTTTATCAAGTCTAGCGCAAATTTGACTTCAATTTCGCTTAAAAATAAATACATTTCACGCCTTTTAATCCCAAAGGGCGGTAGGCAGAGGCACTTGCTATGCCATCGCCGTTATAGGGTTCACACACCTTGTGGTGTGCGGATTACATCACGATGTTGTCCTTCACCGTACGAGCGTTGCGTTGCGTACATAGGCTCTGAAAAAGAGTCCCATTGGTATACGACGTATACGTCCAGTAGCCGGACTCGAAAACGCGACCTCCCGTTTACAAGTCTTCACTTGTAACTATGCCGAAATAGTTACAAGTCAAGGATCCGACCAACTGGACCACAGACGCTTATCTCAGATTATCATCTCGCAATACCTAATACGTGGCATAGTGTTTGCGGTTATTTAATCTTGTTACATGTTAAATTGAGTTCAGACTAACACCACCAAATATGGTGCCATATTAAACTAACCGCCGCACAAATTCAAACTGCTGATATTGGATATTGGCCATTCATGACTCACTTTTACAATTGTGTCTTGCTATACAATCCAAAAATATGTTTTAAAACATTCCGAGAAAACATAGTCACCTTTGAATGGCATGAATCGATACTACCGGAATATAGGGATTAAAAAACACACTTCACGCTTTTAGTCTCAGGGTGTGGGTAGGCAGAGGCAAAAGTGTCACCAGTTCCAACGTCCCAATGCAAGTGTTAAATGCTCTATCAGTTTTGACACTTCCCGTGTCACTAAAACTTCAATAAGGGAGAGTTGTTATGTTGTGACAAGTAAAATATGAACATTAATATCGCACAGTTAGAACGAAAAGGACCTAAAATGAAACATGCCGATTTTGTAAATTAAGTTTTGTATCTTTTATGTTAAGGTTCAATTTCATAAAATTACACATTTTGTTTTGTGTCACTTTTGTTCTAACTGTGCGATATGTCTGACGACATTCATACGAGAATCAGAGCAGATTTTTGACCGTCTGTACCTAGCCTCACTCCCTATGCAATATTATCGAGCAAATTCGGCTGATATTTATATAATCCAGTCCAATTTATAACGATTTCAAACGTACGTTTTTTATTTGACACGATTATTTTATTTAGACTTTTTAGTGATTTATTTTGTTTTAGAATTATTTTGACATGTCTACACTATTAATAAGTTGTTAACGAAGCATTAGCGGATATGTGTAAACTGTAATTAAGTAATTTATAAGTTTCTGAATAATAAATGTATAAGTAACGTACCTAACTATTTATCCTGTAGTTTCGATTCATGACATTTTAGGTTATTTATATTTAGCCTAGGGCCAAATAAAAGCATTTTCAACAACAAATACAATAGATTTACGCCTAGACAGCTTATATATTCACATTTCGCACATAAACTGGAAATACACTATTGACGCTTAAAATAGACCCTTCGATATATTTTTTTCTATTTAATTACTAATTACAATATTTATTCTCACTTCAATATTGTTCACCGGGTATATAGGCGCGAATATAATCAAAGACAAGCTCGAGCTTGCCGCGGAAGAAAGATTGCCTTGTACAGCAGCCCCCCTAGCACAGCGCTCCAAGAAATAAGTGACAAGACATATAACCCGCTGCGATTTGTTGAAACTAGCTGAGTCGCACGAAGCGTGACATAGCAGCCAATCAGAGCGCGTATTTGTTCTATGTCAAGTCTTTCTTGAGGCGCGTGTTAGGCCTGCAGATGTCGTTAGTGTTGTGTGCCGAAATAGTGACTCTTTGAGGGTAGTTGCGGATTTGTCTCAAACCAGGGAACGTCGCAGCCGCCGCACTCCAGTCCACTCGTGATCACGACGCATGCAACTGCGTCGAAACGTCGAGTAAAATAACAAGTGTAAGCTCGAGCTTGTGTTTGATTATATTCGCGCCTATATACCCGGTGAACAATATTGACTTATAATGTCTGTGCGCGTTTCATTATAATATGATTTATACTTATATACTAAAACATTTGACGTATAAATTATTTCCGTACATAAAAAAATGCGTCATTAAATATTACATTAGTCACATACAAAATGTAAATTAAATATAGTCTTTACAGATCTCTTTTAGGCACTACGTTTTTAAAAAGAAAACTAGGAAATGGGAATTCATGGGAGACATATCGCATGGTTAGAACGAAAAGGGACCCAATACGTAACATGCCGATTTTGTAATATAAGTTTTGTATCTTTTATGTTAAGGTTCAATTTCATAAAATGACACATTTTGTTTTGTGTCACTTTTGTTCTAAGTGTGAAAATACGAGTCTGTAGCACATTATTTTTATGTACAACTATTTGGCATAATAATTAATAAACACACTCCATCGAATCCTATTTAACGTTGCAATATAAACCACAAGGCCACGGCCCCCAGTTCCCGGCGGCTCCGCTAGTCCTGGTCACGGTGGCGACCACGGTAACGGCGGAGCGGGGGGTGCGAACAATCTCCGGGTTATAGGAGGCCACCACAAACCTTCTCTCAGATCTCGTTTTATTCTAAACGTCAGTTTAGGATTGCAAGTCTAGTGGGAGGTTTTCTGACAGGTAACTTAATGCAGTTCTAAGAAATATCCATAGATGGCACTACCTAAACAGGGTTGTCATTTCGTAGTTTTATTTTCTTATGACAATTCCATGTCAATAAGTGTCCTTGAGATTAGCGCCACCCGTAAAATGTTTTGGTACTACTTTTGACATATTTCAAGCTGTCAGAAAACCTATCATTTGTGTTTGGTCGACTTCGATGGCATTACACGCCAGAATAGGACGTCTGAAGTGTAACACGACTGCCACAGACTTCGCCACAGAGTATACAGACACTCTTCAGAAAGAGAAGACTCGAACAAGGGAAAATGTCCTTCCTACAAGTTGTTGTCGTCGTAAGGCACCCCGCTGGTGCACAGGGCCTCCGCAAGATGTCTCCACTACCTCCTGTCCGCGGCGATCTACACCTTCCTACAAGTACCTACCTTAATTTAACTTTAGCTACGTGACGTAGTCGGCATTGTTACCTGCGTGCGTTGTATGTATGAGGTGTTCAGTAGAACTGCTTCAGTTGTTCGTACGTGAGGAAGAATATGATGTTCCAGGGCCCCATGCGCAGCCACGTCGGCACGAAGCCCTTGTACAGCGCCAGGAAGC
>SJJU01019021.1:0-10103 GCA_012932125.1 Conopomorpha cramerella
TTGCGTATATAAATATAAATCTGAAATAAAAGGTAATATTTATTTAATAAGACTCGACAAAATACACAATCGAATGAGAAAAATCAATTCTTTGTTTGCTAATATGCAATCAAACATCTCTATTAGTCCCCTCAGTACATCTGTCATAATAGGCTTTTTATAGCGCGGACCATAGCTTATTAATGTTTTAACCGACTTCAAAAAAGGAGGAGGTTCTCAATTCGTCTGTATTTTTTTATGTTTGTTACCTCAGAACTCTGTGAACACCTGGGTGAACCGATTTGGATGTTTTCTTATTATTTGAAAGCTGGTGTATCCGTTTGATCACATATATTTTTTTTTCGATCCCATTGAAGTGTCGAGAATGGCATCCAGGAGAAAATCACATATATGTCAAATTTTACTGGTTGAAGTCGGTTCGTTTTTCTTTATATTATAATGACCACTTTCTTGGCCAACCGAAAATTATATTTCGTTTTATATGTAGAAGTCGACTGTAGGCATACGACGTCATCGTTGGTTGCGAATAGAAAAATACTATTATCTCTTTATTACCTCATATGGCGACAACTCAACAGTTATACGACCACGGCGCATCTAATTCTAGTGTTTTAATCTAGATAAACTCTGGGTAAGCTAAAAAGGCACCACTGTATAATATTTTGCAAGGATTTCCTCACGTTTCACATACAATTGTATGTTTTATTTTGTTAGAAATAAGGTCGGATTTACACCGTGAGGTATTGAGGTAATTTTTTTCCGCGCACACGCACTGATTCTTTCGCAAATTGTCAACGTTACAAATGTCTTCTGCGAGGTGGCATACCAAAATGACAACACCACTTGTCCAAAACTGTAATGGAACCGAAGAAGTTTTTTATTTGAGCTATCTTCATTATGTTTTGTATGGAGTGGGGATATCCGTCAGTCAGGGATTTTCTTTCGTGGTATCCGTTTGGATTGACGCAACACTAGCAATTTTTCTACATGTCATTCTCACAAGTATCTGGAAAAAGGAGACTTGATATTCCCGCGTCGATCAGGAATATAAATAGAAGGCTCCTTTCTGGCATGTCGTAGGAGTCGACTATTGGATCTGAAGATTTAAGTATATTCAGGCTATGAGCTAGCAACTTATAACTGAAGGTTAACATTGACATTATTAACTTGTTAATGTTTTAAATGTGGTCGGAAAGTTCTTGAGATTCTAAGGTTCTGTCCAAGCCCTTCTGGGGATTACTTTCTCTTAGTATTAGTCTCGAACCCGCAACCTACTACCCGCTGCCGGTTTCAATGTTTGCTGAGATCTTTAGAATTACGCTATGATGTGGTTTTCTTTAGTATATAGAGTGATTCGTGAGGAAGGTTACATACATATGAAGGACCAATGAAAACGACGGCGAAGCCTGCCTGTGTGAGAGGCGATGTGATGGTGATAGTAGTGGACTGTATGATAAATTAAAATTAAAATAAAAACACTACTTCATCTTGGAAAGGTAAAAACTATAATAATCAGAAAAGTCAACATTGACATAGAAAAACATAAAAGTATAAAAAGTATACTTATAAAAAAGGTTGCTTTCAGCAACATGATCCCTATATTATTAAATTATAATAGCAGAAAATCACTGTTCATATATGGTGGCAAAACAACGATTGCTGGGTCAGCTAGTTATGAAATAAAATAATAATAAGATCGTACAACTCTCTTTAAATCACGTTCTTCCTGTCTTATAATAGAACAAGATTATTATGTACTTAAATCGTAAGTGACATAACACCGTATTCATAAAAAAAATTATAAACTTACTATATAGTAGATGTTATCAAGTTTGTCCTTATTTTTTACCTCTACGTAAATAAAAATGAATGTCCGAAAAAGTACATGTATTCGCGCATAACTTACGAATAACTGCATCGAATTACTTAAATAAATTTTATTTTACACATGTAGTGCGGAAAAAGTACCTATTTCTGTAAAGAAAAAAAGTTATTATCACAATAAGCACTAACCAGGCTACTTATCTACTCTTCTTATTTTAGTACAGATTAGAACATGCTTCGACCGGGATAGGTTAGCGACACACACTACTAATATGTTCAACTTCTGTTTTACATCTTAATTACACACATCGAAGTGTCTAGGGATCAAGAATATTTTTAGCTCTAAAAAAAAATCTAATTTATTTAAATCAAATCTAATCTTCTGGATTGGTCTCCTACCTAATTCCCCATTCCTGTATCAATGACTTATCACCACATTTTGAATAAATTATGAATGAATTCAGTTTTTGTAAAATATATTCTTGATTGCAATCTTCTAAAATGTACTTGATCGCTAGACACTTTTGATGTGTGTAGAACTAATTAATTAGGAGAAATCGCTCTGAACGATAAGGTCGCCTTTTGCAATCTTATCATTGTCAGTTATACATTTTGTACATGTACAGTGTGCAATAAAGAGAACATTCATTCATTCATTCACTAACCAAGTACCTGAAACAAACTATGTCAGTTTTGGATGTCAAGTCTAGTTGTTTTTGTTCTGAGGTTAAACGAAAGACTACGCTGGTCTATGATTGTTTGTCTGAAGATGAAATAACTAACTTTTGTGCAAGTTCTTTTTACAGAAAAGTACTCATTAGACTATTGGACTCTCCCATTGCTATACTAATTTGTTCGCAATAAAATTCCTGCATTTAGACAACAACACAAAAATGGAATTGGCTGCCGTAAAGAAACCAGGTTAAAAATTAAACCTAGCCAAGAAAAGCCTCTTATTCCTGAAGCGGGGTAGGTAGAGCAGTTATGTATCTAAAGTAGAGTTATTTAACTCCTCCAGCACATTTGCCCATCAATTATTTGTAAACAATACTTAAAATACCTACACATATGTACATAATAGTACCTAACCACACTTACGCCTACACCTATCGGTATACTTGTGTAACTGAGATTTTTAATTAAATCAATTATGTATTTGGAGAGAGTAACCTAACTGGACCTGACCTGATCTGATAAGCCTATAGGCATATTTGCGATTTCAAGTTGATTTTTAGTAATCAAATTGTACATGAAGGCTATTTACATTTGGAAATCTGGACTAAATAACAAATTAGCAACCGGTCTAGCTGAGGCTAAATAATTAAAAATATTTTATGCCTACGTAATTATTCAGTGTCTGCGTAACAGGCTAGAATGGTTTGCCATGAACATATCCGGTGGAAAGTGTCTGCCTACCCCTCTCTCTCTACGAGATCTGTAATATGTAGTTATATTATACTAGCTGTACCGTGTTACTCACGTTTTGTTTTTGGTTCCGTTGACATTTCAGGACAAAATATAGCCTTTGGTACTGTTATAGGGATCATGTAGCATTCTAATGCAGAAAATATTATTGAACTCCGTCCAGTAGTTTTTGAGTTTACCTATTCGTACAAAATTACAGTTCATTGCTCTTCCTCTTTATAATATTAGTGTAGATAAAACTGAGAAATCCCAAAATAGGTATTGTAGATAGATGTCAATGCCCTGAAACGACAAAAAAATGCTGAAATGCATTAGAGTAGAGTGTACAAAAACAGTAGATTTCGGCATAAAAGGGTGTTTCCGGATGGTTGTTTATTCAAATAATAAGTTAGAGATTATTATAGATTAACATATATTACATTTATCTTTGTCATAAACTCCATTCATCATATTATTATTATCCAAAAATATTATCGTCTGTTGATTTGGGAAGTTTGAAAAATAACGAATTGAAGAAAACAATGGAGGCAAGCAATTTCTAAATTTATTTTTTCAACGACATTATTATTGTGTTATTGTCTATGAAGTCGAGGTGACATAATGAATTACCTAACAAGAGGAAGGATTTACGGAAATGAAAAATTGTGATTTATTTTATTGAAAATTAAGTATGTGTTATCATTGGTGATGTTATCAAAATTCGGAGTCTGATTAAAATGGGTCATTCCGATCTATACGCCGCATTTGTTTACCAAGTATCATTGAATTATATTCGGTAGTTTTAGCTTGTAAGAGTAACGACACCTAAACACCCCCCTAGCCTTAAGCGTTTAGAATATTAGTAAGATGGCATATCCTACTAATATTGTAGTCACAAATTTTGGTACTAAGCAGCGACGCCGTGGCTTTCTATAGAGCACGCTTGTCTTAGGTACTGCAGTCTGTATATCAATTCGGCGAATCATTTGACAGATTGATCTATCCCTGAATATTTGTTGAGATTGATGCGTTGCCTGATTTGAAAGTATCTAACGAGTGTTGTTGTTGTGATCTTCTACCCAGGTAATGTATTTTTCGAAAAATCTATTATCGTACATGTTAAGAAGTGTCAAATCGTTCGTCTAATTAGTGAACTTATGCGTTCACCTTCTCATGCCTGATTTGTAGACGCATAGACTGTACTGAGCAGGATACGCAGAATCCGTCTAGTCATTGCATAATCGGGCAATACGTAGCACACTACAAAAGTCGACGCAAAGTGTTTGTTGCATGTTAGTAGAGTTTCCACCCGGTATGGATGACATTTCGATCTTTTGAATCGAAAGTTTAAATTTCCTTCGTCAGAAAATTCGTTTAGTTCAATTGATGAATGATTATCACAAAAAACATTTATCTCTTTTATTTGGGAAGCAAATCAAAAGCTATCCAATACCAAAGAAATCTAGTAAAAAAGCCGAAATCATAACAGTATAGCGCTGTCTTAATTATAGACTGACACAGAAAGGTCAAAAGGATATACCTAAAAATTAAATGAAGCACCTAAAATTAACCAAGAAAGGGGGACATGCATGGTATGAAATTACCCTAGTTATTCACCACTCATTCGCCAAAAGAATCTTGTTGGACTGAACTTACGAAGCAAATAATTTATTTGTAGCCGGAATGAAAACGGCGGCATACGTTCGAGGAGACTATAATGGAGAATTTTCAGGGACCTTGTTTCTCTTAGTTATGACAGATGGCGCTAGCTGTCCTAGGGGGATAAATGTCAACGAAATGACTAACTTCAAGCAATTAGTATTGAAGGTGACAGCCAATTTTTTTATTGTTTGTTTACAAGTTACAAAATTGTCTGAACAACGAATAATTTACCCAAATAATATAAAACGTACTAAAATATAACTGACAGAAGTCACACTGGACACCTACCAGCGACATCTGGATAAGAAATTTTTGGAGTGTGAAAATTCACCATTTAAACAAACACATTTAATTCTATGGTAATAAGGTGTCCTGTGTCTTGGGCCTTTTTATTACGACTACTATAAATTAGATTATTTCAAAACTCTACAACGAATTTTCAATCTATCTAATTTATAATTTTACTGAAACATTATTAATAACATATTATTTGTAACGTGTCGTTTAGTCCTACCGCTAAAATGACATCTATTTATCTTCACATGTAACCTACTTTCATAATTCAAACGATTTTATAAGTAGTTGCATCGAGATACAAATGCTACCACGGATTTCACAAACGCTGCGTTTTTTTTTACTCTACAATATTATGTTGACACTGATATGTTATGCTAAAATGCAGATGGACTAGAAACCTATGGAGATTTGCAACTTATATCAGTTTAAAGAAGCTCCGCATGACTAGCGTAAATTGACCTGGCCTGGTTACAGCTGATTATGGGTATAACAGGAGGGTCCATTTTTGTAAAGCACACGGGAAGTGCAGTGGATATATAATATCGTCGCTTTCGATACGTGGTTGCTTTTCTACAGGTCAATGAACTACGATGTGATTTATAAGTGCATGATAACAATAAGTCGTGGTAGCCTAAGAGTCATAAGTGGATTAGGACTAAGGGACCTCGGTTCGATTCACGCACCTGAATTTGTTTCTATATTGGAATTAAACTTCGCTCATATAGTGCAGTATATCATTCTGACGAAATCTGCATACGGAAAGGTACTCACCTTGACATGACAGACATGGTAGAGATAACCTAACTGTAAATGGGGTAAAGCGGAAGGCATCTATATACTACCTAAGGCTCAATAAGTTTCTAAATAGTGAGTGATTCGGTCAGGAACTACCACAGTGTAAAAACTTTTTTTTTCAAAATAACTCATATTGACAATCCATCTTTAAAAAGCTGGATTTGTTTTGTCTTTTACAATTTTACTTTTACTGTCCTTGATCTACCAGTATTCTGACAGTAATTCAAACAAGTATCGGGCGCAGTGAAATGAAACCATAATTTACTATCTGAAGTATCTGCTTTCGTTATGATGCCCGTAAGAGTAAATAGTCGCTTACGCGGTTGGCTGTAGGTCCGTTTCATTTGAACTCAGCAGTTCTGGACATAGGATTAGGACTAAGTCAATTCCTCCATCCTTTGCGTGGTGGCGGTTTCACGTCACGCTTTTAACACGGTCTTCGAGAAGCTACGGCGGTACCGCGCTGTCCCTGGTACCGCTGTACGACACTGTGAACTGGGGGTGCGTCGACCGACCCTATCCTGGAGATGGCCGGACATTGTGCGCTGCTTGAACGGCTGGGGCACCCTTGGACGTAGTGACTCAGGCTATTCCGGGAACCCTAGCTATAACGCGGCTCTGGTAACCGTGGGGTTTTAATGTGTGCGAGTCCCACATTAACGCCACTGTCGCAAAAAAGGTCAGATTTGTCTATAAGCTCAAAAACTGAAATACAAAAAGGCTTTCGTTCCATTGTTTCTTCCACACAGCGAAATAATACTTATGCCGTATTACAATAGTTCTTTGCTTTTCGTTAAAATGCCCCATCCATCCATCATCCCAGTATATAGAGTAAGCAATTACCACCAAAATATAACTTGTTGACGTTATTTACAAAGGAAATTCCCATCACTTTCATTACTATTAAGATTACGTTATAATTATACGTACCTATATATAGTTTGTGCAATTGCGTCGTGCAACTGTGTGATCGGTGGCGAATGATGATCCTAAAGTTTCCTCACATTAACTGCGGGTAGTTTGCGAAACTGATGCACTTTACTTTGAACGGAAGAGTAACACCGCTCGCTCGCTGGGTCTGTAGTTACTCAACACTTTTTTAAAACTGTCTTTGATGGTTTGTAATATCGAGCAGTGATGTTGGACCTAAGTAATATGTCTGTGTGAATATGTTCAAACGAAATATATACAAAAGCATATAATTTAAAGTATTATATTTATGACAATGCAACAAATACAATACATACCTACCTATACAAGAAAACTGCAATACAGTTATTGCAGATAGAAAAGGAGACAGTTACCCTTCCATGTCTTTCATGACCATAATAAAACAACAATATGGGGATAAGTTGATGGAGTGGATACGTACCTAGTATGAATTATCTCTGTTCCAATATAGCCTAATAGGCGACTTAAGGGATATCCGGGGTCCGAAAGAGAGTATTATTGGACAATGCGGTGACACACACACCAATTATCAAATGAAAAAAAATACCTGATGGTGGCTGGGTCCTGGGCACCCAGAGGGCATTATTCAATCCCACACAATGCGCGACCGGGACCTGTGGGCTCCACCTCGGGTCGGAACGGTGATTCATCCACTCCAGTAGGCTACTTTTTTACGACAGCCATTGGACCATGCGGTGCCGTCGTCCATCGCGAGACTGTTTGTGCAGGTGTAGAAAACCACTTCGACACCCACGGCCGTTATAGGACGCCTCATACGCCAGGCAGGGTAGTCCAATTCTGAGCGCCCGGAACTACAGGGCGAGGAACTAAAGACCTAAGAGGATATTATGATATCCAACATTATTAACTTTACATACCACATTTGCAATAGTAATTCTGAGCGCCCGGAACTACAGGGCGAGGAACTAAAGACCTAAGAGGATATTATGATATCCAACATTATTAACTTTACATACCACATTTGCAATAGTAATTTGCAAAATTCATTCCCCAGGGGATATTCAAGAAAAGACGAAAAAAACCAGTGTCAACGATTTTGTAATTAGTACACTTTGATTAACACCCACTTTAACATTAAAAAAAAATAAACTTACATTAATACATAACGTAATAAACAGGTTGCCGTATACAATGTTGCATTAAATTCGAACTACCAGTTGTCTAGGAACAAATTGTAGGCAACTCTAATTTCGTAAAAATAGCCTTGGCTTGGGGGTACGAGTATAGTGTTACCTATAAACACATATTGTGAAACAATAACGGAACGTGCTATGTGTTGACAGCAATTTTAATACACTAACCTTCTATCTAGAACAACATTACGTTTATTAGTATATCCTAGGAATGAAGGTGAAGTTATTTTGAAAAACATTCGACATCCTTTAATATCTTCAAATTATATCACCTAGACGAAATTGGTTTGAGCGATAGTCGGGTTTTGCAATTTTACCATTGTCAATTTTACATTAATAAGTAGTTTAACAAAAATCAATCTGTCAAAGATAGTGGGAAATGAATGAGAAGATTTTTATAAGAAAACTTCTCTTTGTAATGTATGCTTAGATGTTTTAAACTATGCAGCGGAATCTCATGCGGTTGTTTTTGTCATAGATAGTGTTATTGTATAATATATTGTGCATATATTATATTAATATACATATACAGTAAATAAACACAGATAACAATTTCGAAGCCGGATAGCTAGTTTATTCTAAGGGAATATTTGAAAAGTTCATAAAAAAACGCGAAAGATTTTTTGTTGTAATTATGTGTCTATACACTTACAAATTGTATAAACGTTTAATGATATTAAATTAAACAATAATATAACATTGTCAAATAATGAATACGAGTTTCAGTAACCCTGTGGTAGCTTTGTTGTCATACGAGGTATATTAAGACCAAATCTGGCAATCTCCACGTCGTCGGCTAAATTTCAAAGAAGAAGTAAAAATGTTTATTCTATTTTTAGATTTTCCCCCATAGCATGATCCCCACACATTTTCGGGTATATTCTATATTGCCATTTTTGTAATCCGACATATTATTCTCAATAGGTAATATACACAGCAATTGAAATGAAGAAAATGGCATTCATAGTTTATTTTTGCCGAAGATACACCGCATTAATTGGTTAGCCTAGGTTAGGTTATTATTAATAGCCTATTGGATTCCACTGCAGGGAAAAGGCCTCTGTTCCCTTTCTCCTTATAGTATATTAAAAAAAAAACTCTCAATTCCCTCTATATATTTCGTCACCAAACTAACAAGTCTTACAAGACAACCAACCTTGCGTAGCGCAGTGGTCGTTACTTAGCAATGGATACTATACCATATTGGTAACATTGTTTTTATTGTGATTCAATAGAAAAACATTTTGATGATCCGTCCTGTTATTGTATCAACATATTATTATATAAGATCCAATTTACGGAGTTTGTAATACTAGCTGATTTCTTGCAACTCCGTTCACATGTTGCGCCACCTAGTGGTAACTCACTGGACTGTTTTTCTTTTCGTTGTTGTAAGAGGTTGTTAGTGGGTACTACAAACTACTATCACTAAATTACCTCTACCTAATATTCTACACAAAATCTCGTCTTCAAGTAGTTCCTGAATCATAGTTGTTAGTTTCTACTAACACATGTAGATGTAGATAATGCGTCAATTATGCGTGGTTTGGGTGGCTTTACTCCAACCATCCTCGCTCCTCGAATAACAGACCCATGGTATCCTTGACGATCTCCTACAGGTATTTTGCCGTCTACGCTACGTCGTATGGGACGTCTCCCAATGAAAGCCAATATTTTTTTGGACAAAAATTTTTCTAGGTATTTGGTACATGTATGCGATAATCAATATTTCGTCGAGCTCAGATTGTTACAGTTTCCACGTGATGCCTGGGCAGATAGACAGTCGTTACCATCTATTCCTAACTATTATTAACATCTTCCTTTCTTAATCTATTCGCGGACACATCCCATCGATGTCACAGCAAAAAAAAATCGTCCTAAGTTAAGTGTCCACGAAATTATTAAGAAACATCGATACGTTTTAGAGCGTCTGTGGTCCAGTTGGTCGGACACTTGACTTGTAACCGGGAGGTCCCGGGTTCGAGTCCGGCCACTGGACGTGTACCAATGGGACTC
>SJJU01019022.1:0-11999 GCA_012932125.1 Conopomorpha cramerella
CATGCCTGTATCAATGACGTATCACCACATTTTGAATAAATTATGAATGAATTCAGTTTTTGTAAAATATATCCTTGATTGCAATCTTCTAAAATATACTTGATCCCTAGAATCTTTTGATGTGTGTATCTCGCAATCGGGGAGAGCTAGCTGAGTAAAATATAGTGTCGTTTAAACCAGTAATATAGCAAAAGAGAAAGTCATAAAGTATTGTTGTATTCAATATTACTATTTTCAGAATTATACATATACATAGTTTATTTAAGTTTGTACATGACCTTTAATTTTTTCTCACGAGTGTTTTTTCCCTATATAAAAACATACCTCTTGTAAGTAGTCTCATTTTTCTTTCCTTTTTAGGTAAGAAAATTTTGTTATTTAAGTACATTTCATTTTCGTACGCTGCTGCCATAAAACAAGCCCCTAAATATTTCGCAGGGTGTTAGCGATAGAATTAAGTTTCTTTCTTTTTAATAAATGATTGGGCTGAAAGGGGGCTGTGCCATGTTCCAAATAATTTCTTTTTTATGTGATGCACTTTTGTTTTTTTTCGCTGTCATTTTTGAGTTGTTGTGAAAATTTCCGATCGCTGTGCACGGCCTCCCTAATCGCCGCAGAAAAATCGATCATCTTGTGTGTTTTATTCCGTTTAGCTGTTTGTGTCGTCTACACAGGGTATGAAGGATTTTATTCATTGTAATGAAAAAACGGGTACAAAAAGCGCGTGTAATATGTCTCGGACAAAGTGATTGAATGAACAAGTCTAGTGTAGGACTAACGATGGGGCGTTAGTCCACATCGCTGCTTAACATCAGGCAGGATGGTGGTGAAACGCTTGTTTACTGGGTTTAAAAAGGAAGATTGTGGATTATAATACAAACCGTAGTTACCGTTTCCTCTCTTAATTGTGTTTCTACAATATTACTTAATACCATAATATATCTCATAACTGAATAGGTATTCGTATATCTCTAACCTTATAACCATATGTACCTCTTATGGGAAATATCTGAAAACGGCCACTATAAATAAACCAAGCAGCAGCCATGGTTGTCCCCCAATCGCTCTATTCCCTTAAAAATTTGATAAAACTTAAATAATCGAAACAAAGCGACTTTTCCCTTCGGTTTTTTATTGACAACAACATTATTTAAAGCATAATTATTTTTGACAATCTTATCAAAACAATTTAAATTAGGAACAAATATACAAACGAGTTCCAACACCTCTCATAACCTAATTAAATTACTCAGGTACATTTTGCCGGGAAGAAACTTTTATGTATATTGGACAAGTGATATGTTAAACGTCAGGCAAACTCATTTGTGGATTATGTACAGTATTTTGCTAAGTGGCCTGAGAATAAGGTCAAATACTAATAATGTGTGTATAATTTGTTAGCTTTTACTATTATTGAGTAGGAAATATGTACAGTGCTGTTTGGCTTATTAAATTGCTTCGTCATTTTGGATAGAGTTGGAATTTTGTTACGCGAAACATTCAGATTCGTTGTGAAGAATATTTTGTAGAAAATGTAGTTAGATATCCTTACTCCCATTTAGAAGCCACATTGGATCCGGCTTCGGAATGGGAAAGAAATTGACAAAGGTGTTAGTATTTATCATAAACAGGATACTTTTGGTAACCCATATAATATGAACTAATAGCAATATAAAAATGTCATCAAAAAGTAATAACTTTGGAAGTTCGAGATCTAAATACTTCTTTATTTGAAACCTCTGTATTAGTCGAAAGAGTGTGATCGTAGGAATCGAGTAGGAATTAATATCAGTCAAATAAACATCTTAAAAAATCGCCATTCAAACCATTCAATTATCGTTTTAATTAGTTTTTAAAAATAAATAAATTCACTTCACGCCTTTAATCCCAAAGAGGGGTAGGCAGAGGCACTTGCTAAAGCAAATACCCACGGTTCACCAAGCGTATTTAACCCAACGTGACGGGGGGGGAGCCCATCGCCGTTATAGGGTTCACACACCTTGTGGTGTGCGGGTTTCATCACGATGTTGGTCTTCACCGTACGAGCGTTGCGTTGCGTACATAGGCTCTGAAAAAGAGACCCATTGGTACACGTCCAGTAGCCGGACTCGAACCCGGGACCTCCCGGTTACAAGTCAAGCGTCCGACCAACTGGACCATAGACGCTCAGTAGTTAGTTAGTTTTAAGCAAGCTATTACGAGTTTTCTACCCTATAAAGAAAAAACTTTTCTTTCCAGATACCCCTTCTACGGCGTCCAATTCCACCCGGAAAAGAGCTCCTTTGAATGGAAATTGAACAAAAACTATCCGTCGGACAGAAACTCCATAAAGGCTAACCGCTACTTCATGGATTTCTTTGTGGACGAGTGCAGGAAGAATCAGCACGCATTCGCCAGCGCGTCTGAAGAGAACGGATACCTCATTTATAATCACGAGGCTCATTTCACTGGTGTACTTGGTAGTGCCTATCATGAATGTTACCTGTTTGAACCGAGAGGCACGCTCTCCAAGTGAATGTTTACTTTAATCTGTGAAAGAATATATAAAGTTTTACAATATAACCCTGATGTTAATCGAGTTGTTTTACTTAGAACTAACTGAGTAGGTACCAGACGAAGCTGGCGAAGTTATGGTACAGTCTAGCAAAAAAAAAAACAAAATGTACGCCCAAAGCACTTAATTAATTTTCAAAACTGTTACAGCATAACACTTCAGGGTTTTTACAATGGCCGGGTTATTAATAGTCTCCTATAGTCTTCTTCTTCTTCTTTTTCTTGGCTCTTATGTTCAGCTTTAAAGCCGACAATTCTGCCACAAACAAGGCGTCTGCAAAGAAGCAAATTCTGACACATTGATAAATCCATGAACAATTTTTAGAATGCATATGACTGACAACCAAATGTATGGCGATGACATTTGTATCTCAGCGTTGCACATCCTATTGCTTCTTAGCTCGTTGTCATCAATTAATAGAGATTTGATTTTTTTTGTTCATGAATCGAAGTGACAACGTTTCGATTAAACAGTTATGTGTAAAATGAATATAATTAGCTCTACAGCACGTATTATGAACGGCTAACAAATAGGTTTCATCTTGTCGTAACCTTAAATGCATTGTCTGTTGCTTATAAAATATTTATGACGACTACATTGATGGTACCAAAACATTTCTCATAAATCGATTCCAAAATAAATTGATACTTTCCAATATTGTACAACACTATCAGTCCAGGTCACGCATGTCAATCGACCTGTCAAAATTTGCTTCTTACGTGACGCCGACTATAGGTGTCAAACTCTACACTATCCAATCCCCAGCGGTTTACTTTCAAGATTTGTGAAGACAGACCGACTATAAATGCGAGTTGAAATTAACAAAAAGTACCTACAAATGTATGTGTAGGTAATTTTTTCAGATAAGTCTTAAGATTCTGTTTCACCATTATTGCAATTCATCCTTGTTTTCAACTGTGATGGCAGATACCTTTCTCGACGTAAAATCATGTGTATTATCATTGATATCCCTTGAATCGCAGACTCGAACTCAGTAAAGTATTTGCGACAGATGCAGAAATTGCATTTTTGTTAGGGATTCCGAGAAATACCGAAAGCTCTTCGGCCTAACTACTTGTAGGATTGTCCACCATTGATGACCACAGTGGCTCATTTTTCCGACAATGAGAGAATCGTCCTTCTTGGTTATAATAAGGACGATACTCCCATTGATAATTTTGTAAGTCAGCAAGTACCTACGTATAGTGAAATTGTTTTGAATTGTGTGAAGCAGCAAACATAGGTTAACATACCAGTATACAATTAGGTACTGTTCCTTAATTTTTAGTACAAAAGTAGTATCAAGTGTCCAGACCATCTTTTCCCAAAATCCTGGAATTTGCACTTAGGTCCACATATTTTCAGAAGGAAAACCCACTGGCAAGTTTTTTTTTTGTTTTAAGTTTGGCGAGTTTTATGCCCTGCGTCGACATCGACGTTATAACATAGCATTTGAGTCTCCGCGTTGGGAAATAATGCTCTTTAAGCATTTTTGACACCAATCCACACGCCGGCGTTTCTGTCCCTGAAACAGAAACTTTTCAGATGTAAATATGACCGTGCGGTTTATTTTCCTGTGTTAAATTCATCTTCAAGTAAGACACGTTTTTTAATTGCCTTGCCGTTATATTTTAAATACAGGCTGACAAAAAATGTTTTTTTTTTGTTCGATATCGAAGATGAATGCGAGAAGCCGAAAACAGATCACAGTGGCGTGCAATATAATCTATGTACAGCAGTGGACAAATATGGGCTGATGATGATGATGATGATTTTATTGGATGGTATGATCCATGAGGACTTTCCCCTCGCCAACAAAAAAAGGTCTAAAAACATTCAGTGTGACCCAAGGGGTTCTGAGGTATGGTACATAGAATATTTATATTACATATGTATAATGTACTGTGTCTCCCAGAGGGGTAGGTAGAGACTACAATTTAAATTTATGTTACGTGACCAGATAAGTCTTTAGTACACTTACTTAAATAAAATTTGTGAATCTTGTGACTGGTATGGTACTGTACCATTTTAGCAGTCACGCGAGTAGGTAGTACTATCTGCTAAACTACGTCAACTCGCTTTTTCGAACCGCTTTGATCCACAGGTTACGTAAAAATGTGGGTTCATTTTCACAGTTCAGTTACCAATCACTTAACGGATGGATGGGTACGAAGATGCTACTTATATTACTTGTATATAAAAATGATTTCTAAACTGAAATAAAAAATGTGATCATATTTATTACAGAGAAAATAAAGTTTTATTAAAAACCAAATAAAAGACATTATTGGTTCAACAACCCATTTATTGAAAATATTATGATGCTTTATGTACTTTTTAAGAGAAGGCCCGAGGAAAGATCTGACAATTGCCCTCGGGTCTTCTTGGCCCTTTATTTCTGATATGCCAGATAAGGGATTTCTAAGACCGCAAAACGCGTGCCAGAGTTTCTGTATTCGAGCCTTCAACCAGTCTAAAATATGACATACATGTATGTGGTTTTCTCATGGATGCCATTGTCGGAACTGAACCAAATTTATATGGGACCAAACGGGAAGCACCAGCTTTCAAATAAAAAGAAACATCCAAATCGGTTCACCCAGGCAAAGGTTCTGAGGTAACAAACATAAAAAAACAGACAAATTGAGAACCTCCTCCCTTTTTTGAAATCGGTTAAAAATAACATGACATTGCGGGAAGAGATGAAACGGATTATTTCCATTTTACATTGTATTGTGCTTTTTCCAGGAAATATATCTATCTGATCTAATACGCTGTGGGGTGTGTGTGTGACACTTAATGAACGAAGTTTCTTTTTAAACATCATTTGTAATGGGAGGTTTTCGGACAGGTGGCTTATTATAGTTCTAAGAAATATCAATAGATGGCACTACCTAGACAGGGTTGTCATTTCATATTTTTATTTTTTGTTATCAGTTCTAAAATGAGTTTCTCCTTAAGACCATGTCTGATTAGCGCCATCTGTGAGATGTTTTGGAACTACTTTTGACATATTTGAAGATATCAGAAAACCTCTCATTACGTTTTAATACAAACGCTCGGGAACGGTTCCAATAAATTGACGGGTATCCAGGAAACTGGGATCAAATTTGCTAATTGTTAGGATAAAATCATTCGGAGAAAAGCACTTTTCAAACAGTGCCAAGATATTAGGTAGGAGTAAATAATCATTAGGTAAAGGAAATATACGAAAAACAGGTGTGACGAGATTATTTTATGTTTTTTTTTGGAAATAAGATATTTCCTTTTTAAAATTAACTTAGAAAAAAGCCTTTAGCTCAGCAATTGACTCTACCTACCCCGCAATGTGATTGAAAGTCTTTAAGTTTTAGTAAATATTAATTATTACGTTATATTATTCTGTATCAATGTTATGCTATTAAGTGACCTAAGGAAGTAGTGGAGTACAAAAGGCCTTTAAATCTATCATCACTTAGAATTATCTATCTACAACCCCAAGGTTGTCACATGTCCCCAGAACATTATCATTTTTATTTATGAATACTATAATGCAACGGATTCTGTGCCCACCGACGGCAGGAGGTGGCCCAAAATAGAGAGAAGTGGAAGACTTGGGGGAGGCCTTTTCCCAGCAGTGGGAACAAAGACAAGCTATGCAAAAAAGATGCTGTAAAAATGTTTTTCTTTTGTATCAATTGAAGGCTCCGGCGAAACTAATGGAGCGATTTAAAAAAATATATCACCACGACGAAAGAAAATCGATGACTGGTTGTCGAATGTTAACGTAGATTTCTCTGGGATATCATTATTATATCCTGGTGTCCTTATCTTGAGTCTACCTTTGGTATATCTATTTTCGACGAAAATAATAAATATATAAATCAGTCCATAACCAAGGGTGATCCGTGAATTTTTTTACCGTTTCTCCATTGTCGGTACGTGGACTTAAATTCCAATAACAACCCAAGACGTAAAAACTGAAAATACGCGGATGTAATCGCTAGGCTATACATACCTATTTCCATTTTAATTCTGCTACCATTTTTTTCCCAGAATCACACGATTGTCATTAACAAGGGTCAAAGACTTGTGAAATAAGTTGTACCTAGACTGTAGGGAACCGATTGCGTTGATCAATTTCGCACCTTGGGGCTAATGTCCTTTCCACGAAACCGTTTGATCGAATATTTTGTTATGTGACGTCAATTTGTTATTGTACTGTATATTACTCGCCGAGGGGGTCGGGTTTGATTACATTTTTCCTTGTTTCTAAAATACATTCTTATTATCCTTAGTGGACGTATGCAATTTGATACGTACTTATGTATTTCAACATGTATACACATAATAATATCTAATAATAATATCTAATACACTTTCAACCTGTTTCCTAGAGGGTTGAGTAGAGACTACAGATTTTTATTTCTTACCGTTCTGATATATGAATTTCCCTTAATATATATTTTTTCGCGACAACCGACATTTACTCCATTTCACACCTTTAGTTAGGACATCAGCGGTCTGGTCGTTGTATATCCTAGTGAACAGTTTCCTACTTGTCAGGCACCTTATATAAGCATCCGTGTGAATATCTGTCATCAATCAACTTGCATCCGCCCTCTCTACGTATATAAGTTTGGCCATGGTCCGAAGCATTTCATTTTAAATCTTGATCGTTACAAAATTTTTCAAACCACACTTTCTCTTGTCACTAAATTCCCTATTCAGGAGGCGAACCTTTCCTTATTGGTATATATATTCACTCTTCGAGGCATCGTTACCGACTACATGCTAAGGATAAGAGCAAAGAATAGGCAAAAGCAAGTAGATGCGCTCGTCGTCAGAGAATGCCCGTACGATTTGGTTCGATAGATTCTTTTACGGTGCAGGAAAAGATCGTGATGAAACCCTTATCTACCAAAAGTAGTGTAGACCCTGTAGCAATAACAGTCCCCCGCGCGTCTCAAGACGCAGTGTAAGGGTGACACCGGTGCGTTCTTTGGAGATCCCGGAGTCACCCGTTAAGCACGGCCGAAGGCCACCGGAGGGGGTTTTGTTTTCATAATTCCGATGAATGTATTCCTTATAATCGAATATATGAAACACATTACTTCCGAATTTTCAAACAAAATTGGATAGATGATTTTTTCCCCAATAGTAGAAAACAAAAAAAAATATAAATGTTGATTCCAACGTAACTAAAGGAAAAATTGAGTTTCCCTCGAATGAAAGTGCGGTACGTATATAAACTAATAAAACGACAACAGTGTGCCAATAGATGAATGACCCCGTAGCCGTAGCAGTTGTAGCATAAAGGCGCGAAACTACGAACATATTATTTGTTCGATAGTTTATTTATTTCACGTCTGGTGAACACTAGTGTTTCTTACGGCATGATAACCATAGTGGTATGCAATCGTTGTTTTTAATTCTTCTCTGGATTTTTTCAATCATTCCCTAACACAACTTTGCTAGTTCTTTTATTTTCTTTCATTCCCTAACACAATATTGCCCACATTTTGCTAATTCTTTTACCTTTACAATGGTATATTATCCCTGAGTAACATAGGCCTACAATATTTATCCCCGAATTCCCACAGGAACGATAATAAAATCCGAGCAACACCGCGCAGCACAGCTATTTTATTATAAGGTTAGATAGAAATCATCTCCACGTTTTTCACAGTAAATTTTCACCTTCACCTACGTCAATAATTGTATAGTTCCATACACGCACGCCCACCGCTCTCGGATACTCTCAGGTAGAAGTCATTAGCACCATTAATGACGACCTTGTATATACTATGGTTCGATGCTCTTAAGGCATAAGATAGACAGAATAAAAGACACGCGGTCGCGAAGGGTTGGTAAAAAAATCTTAGGCTCGTATTCTAACACAATAATCTGTTCTCAAGTGTCGCCTGAGTATAGTTTATATCTACTACATGAACACGTTTAGAGTCAGACAAATGATACTTGTACTGAGATGTGAACTTCATGGGACTTTTGGGCCCATTAGTTCAATATGTATGTGTGACCCGCAACACGCCGCGTGTCCCTAAATGAAGCCTTAGAAAACCTCAGCAAGACGACTATGTTTTTCGTCAGTTAGGCCCTGACTGAAAATGTAGTCGTCTAGTCTATACCAACAAAATCCTTTATCACTGTAGATCATAGGCACATATATAGAACAGTTTAAAAAACGTTAAGGGTGCAGATTGTTGATACATAGCCATGAGATGCTGGTATCGACAACGTTATAGTACAATGTAGTTTCATCATATTTTTTAAATTCAGTAATTACGATTTGATAATTGAAGCCCGTTACTAATAACAAAAGTTATGCAGTGTGTAACATTTTCTTTCCTTAACTGATAAAATTACGTTATTGGTCGTGTTTATACTAATCTACTAGACATGTACCAAGTTAATGGTTTATGTTATTATGAATACATTGACATTCTAATAATTTTATAATTCAATGGTTTTTCACGACACATGGGAATTTTACCTAATTATATACTTTCTTGATTTTGTAATATTAATACTTGACACCCATTTGCTTTGCTTTGTTTCATTTTTAATACTTTTAATATGGGTATTTAATTTTTGGCACATTAGCACGCTGTCTATTTGTAACCTCATAGTAACATATATTTGTCAAATAAATGATCTAAATCTGATGTTAGAGAGAGCTATATGAGCCCGGACCAACTCGCTGAAGGTACACGTGCGTATTAACTTTTCTTAGAGAATTGATTTTGCCCGAAGTTTCCTTATTTTTCCTCAGCAAATACTGTGTGTTGATGAGTGTAATCACTTTCATGAAACACTTTACGAGGGTGAATACGTAAAAATATCTTTCACCTCGGTTCAAAGAAAACTTTATCAGTCATTTCGCTTCACTTAACTTCAATGAACGATGTTTGGAATGAATTTCTCTTACTTTGGTTACTTAGCAAAGTTATAAGCTGAGCTGCGGTGTCGAAAGATTTAGAGGGAAAGAGGGTTTTTTTTAACTGTATAGGTTAAACCGTCTATCTATACAAAACGTGCGTGCGATATTTCACGATAAGCGCACACACAAAGTTCGTTAATCGGACATGAACTTTTTTCATCAAAAATATACCGAAATTTCCACATGTTTTATGTCGGTCTTTGTACATGTAAATAAGTTAGCTTCATAACAACATGTTTCACGTCAAAAATCTGGTTTGAAATGTTTGCATTATGTTACTAGTGTCTGTATTGCTTCCAATATATTTGATAAAAGGTGATCTAAGATAGGGTAGTAAAAAAGAATTACTGGGCGAAGTAGATCAATTTTCATCGATATATTATCTTAAGTTCTATAATTATGTAACATAAAGTTTCCAAGATTCTGTTTTTACCACTGGGGTTTATTATAGGATCTGAGTTAAATTGGGCGCTAAATCTAGCGCTGGACTGGATAAACATCGTCTAGATAAAAGTCACGTAAAAGAACCGGAAAAAGTTTACTTCCTTTTATACCATAGTACTTAATACTTATAAAAAAAACAACAATAAAATGAGGGCTTTCAGAAAAATTTGTTACTACATCTCTCAAAGTCTCGACTGATTCATTATCACTGACTCATCGATGTCCAGCAAAAACCCCTAACCCTAGAAAGCTGAAATTTTGCAAAGCGGTTTCTTTTATGATACGTGAGATAAGAAAGGATTTTTCAAAATTCATCCCATAAGGGAGTAAAAACGAGGGGTAGAAGTTTTTATGAGGAAAACGTTACTTTTGAAGTTATGGTTCTAAAACATGGTGGCTGTATTTTTAGCGTATTATATTTCCGCGTAGTTTCAGTATTAATAGAAATTAATACTGAAACTACGCGGGGCGTCCACTACTTACATATAAACGCGATATTGAAACTTCTATTTTTGCCAATTAAATTAACCTGTGGTCCAGTTGGTCGAATACTTGACTTGTAACCGAGAGATCGCGGGTTCGAGTCCGGCTACTGGACGTGTACCAATGGGACTCTTTTTCAGAGCCTATGTACGCAACGCAACGCTCGTACGTTGAAGGGCAGCATCGTGATGATACCCGCATACCACAAGGTGTGTGAACCCTATAACGGCGATGGGCTCACCCCCTGTCACGTTGGGTTAAATACGCTCGCTGAACCGTGGGCATTTACTTTAGCAAGTGCCTCTTCCTACCCTCTTTGGGATTAAAAATGTGTATTTACTTTTATAAATTAATCTACAAACTTTGAATAATTCGTGTAATAATTCGCAGGCAACACTATTAAAGTTAAACTTAGAACCAAGAATAGATACAATTTGCCTAATATCTATCTACCCTTTAGTGCGTGTAATCTAACGAACCACCTACATAGTGGTAAAAGGTCGGTCCTAGGTCGGGCCACAACCTTGCGGGCTCCTTAAATGAATGGCTGGATCGTTATACACAGGATAAGGTCTCGCGTGTAAATGGGAGTTAGAGTGATCGTAAATTCTAAGGAAAATATACTACTATAGTACAAGTCCCGATATCTTATGCTTTTTAATTTTTTATTGCGTCAAGTTTTAATCGGGATACCATTTTTTTACATATTTGGTAGTGCTACAAGGACTACGAGCAAAACTATCTAGTGTAGATTTATTTTTAAATTAATCTGAAGTGGTTCGGAAACTTCAAAGTATGTAGTTTCGGAATAAATAAAGCTATAAGTTAATAACTATAATCAATATGACTAACATTGCGATTTTACTGTGATGCTAAATGTCAGTGAAGAGCGTTTAAAAAAAAAGGAAAATCTTTTTATATCAATTTTTAACGTCTAACACAAAGTGTTTGCTCGTGATGCAGGCTCCAACCCTGTATAAGTAATATGCCGAGCGAACGAGATATAGCGAAACTCAACAAAGACGATAAACAAATTTTCCCAAACAAACAAAAAACAACTTACATACCTCTTTATACAAAGTGGTCATCAGCTGATCGGGAAGTTTAACTTAGTTTTTAGTTTTGAATGTAGGTTTCCCAGGAGAAATATTATATAGTGGGAAGTAAACTTGAGTTTCGCTTTTTTGTGTGCTTTAACTTTTCTTTTTTATATAGCCTGGTTCGTTTCCCACAGGGCAAAGGCCTCCCCCTCAAATCTTCTACACCTCTCTATTTTGGGCCACCTACTGTCATTCCAATTACTAAAATATAAAATAAAAATTAATTTAATTCTGTGTAACATGCCGACAGTGCACCGTTCCAAGGTCAAAGATTTATTCAAGTCGGTCTAGTAGTTTCGTATTATATTAAATTCAAACAAACAAATATTTCCTCTTTATATTAATTTGTGCAGATTTCAAAACTTACGACAAACATTTATGGTTCATTCATGATACAAAATCTCATGCCCACAATACCTGACGAAATGGGCACAGCCTTCAGAGATAGAGTAGGTGTTCTCCTGGGCAATGCTATTGG